>OU612048.1:3413327-3530200 GCA_914767935.1 Coremacera marginata
GCGCCGAGTTTTTGGTGCTCTGTAACGCTTATATCCAAAAAACCCTAAGGCCGGCGCACAGTGGCTCAGAATAGGTTTTCATTGGCCAAAATTCTATAACTTTTGAACCGCTTGTGATATTTAACTAATAAAATAACAGATAATTCCTTGGATATGTTGTGTTTAAAATTTTGTTAAAAACATTGAGTGCTTATTGAGAAATTCAAGGTCAAAGTTGAACTTTTGAAATTTTAAACTCTTAGCATGAAATTATGCTTTTCTTATTTTTTTAATCTTTTATTATATTGCTTTTTTTATTGCTTTATTATTTTTAAATATTGCTTACAAATATTCCGTACTCAGTTCTGAATAATTTTTGCCCTGTAGTAGCTCGTTCGCTTCTTTAACTGAGTTCAGGTCGCATGCTAGAGATTAACGGATCTGACGTGCCAATAATATATTAAAAAGATCTTCATTTGTGCAATTGACGTTTTTCTGGTGTTGTGTTCTCTATAAAATCTGTAATCCTTATTCCTTTTTTCCTGAGCTTCCTCCGATAGATCTCCAAGTGGTACTAAATGATATTTAATGACATCTTCTCCATGATAAAGGATTTTGTGAACTGTTGCAGACATATTTCTCCATGGGTATTTCGTTATATATATTTTTGCAGTTTCCTTAGCATAATCACCAAATTTTTCGCGTTCCATTCCATGTAAGTAAAAAAAAAACAAACCCAAATGGCCATCTCACCCTTGAAAGGACTTTGACCGAGCTTCTTATGATCAATTGTGTTGTGTGTAATGTGAAATGTTTGCACACAAATGATCGAGAACTGGACCTACATGCTTTACGCCGACTCCGAACGGCCTATGTTCTCAAGAGCTTTTCATGGCAGTTTTTACTCTCTGAGGTTTACCATTGTCTGCAGAAAGGTGACGACCGAACAGAAAAATTAATTCAATTGAAAAAATTTTCTGTGTCAGATGGAGGATTCGAACCTGGGTTCTCTGGCGTAAGAGTCACACACCCTACCCACTACGCCACGGCTGCCACTTCCACGCAAGTACTTCGATGATTATCTTAAACCTGGGAATAAGGTTTAAATCAACTCCTGCTATTTCAGATGTTCTTTCCGGTTCTGAGAAGAATCTTCTTAGTGTTTTTATACATCATTTGTATTGCCTGATCCTTGTTTTGGCTAATCTATAACTAATGCATATTTTCGATATTCATCTTGAACATGTTTCTTTTTTAAACTTCGTAACTCGTTGGTGTCGTTGTTTCTTACTGATCCTGTAGATCCGAATTCCAAAGCATAACTGATTTTCAGTATGTGTTCCATAAATCGTATTCTAGCATGTAGAAGTGATAATCCAAATTCATATGCATCAGTATTAGCTATTGATTTGCCTGGGACTTGGTTTAATTGGCTTGATGTTGTTTGACATATAATGCAGCTGGATGAACCCTTTGTTTCGGTCAAAGCTAGGCCTACTTTTCCATGAATCATTGTAAGCACCAATTGATAGCTTTCTTCGATTTCCTGCCCACTAATTTCTATTTGTAATGGATGAAGCTGTGCAATTTGTGCTATGATATTGCTTACTTCTTTCTGAGTGGTATCCTGGGCTTCCTATTTGAATTCAAATTTGATGGACCTGCAGTATTTCGTGGAAGATAGTGTGCGATTTTTCCAAATATCCCTGGTGTGCGTTGTGCTAGTCGCTGGCTCTCAGTCTTCCAAAATCTTTTTCAATCGCAATGATACAAATGGCACCATGTACATATTCATGTCAAAGATATTTTCGCATAACAATGGCTTGTACTGTTTTTGTCCGGAAGAACCATCACATCCCCATTTGCAAAAAATAATTTACTTGCAGTTTCCATATTGCTTCAACTCATTTTCTTTAAATGATTGTAGCAAGCGTTGTGCTGTGTGATCAAGTAATGATTGTAGTTGTACCTCTGCTGAAATCGGTGTAATTGCAATAGAGTCGTTAGCTGACTGTCCTTTTTAGCAGCAGTTATGCGAGGATATGATGGATACGGGCTTAAACCTTTTCCTGCGCGGATTTTGTCGGTAGTTTTTGAAGCTCTCTACACAATAATCTCGTATTCCAGCCATTTTTCGTTATGTTTTATACTGGCTATAGCGCTTTTTAAAATGTTTGAGAAAAACAGATAATTTCTCTTCAAAGTCCAATAGCATACTGAAGTTTATTTTTCTTTAACCGTAGCTGATAACATCTACCTGTTTTTTGTTTCTTAAATACTCCTCAGTCAATTCTTTATAACTGAATCTCCCCATGATTTTTGAACCAATTTATTTATTTCCAATCGCAATGGCTGAGATATTATAGCAACTGAGATTGCATTTGAATATCACTTCCTTATAAGCCTTTCCATACCGTAGTGCTTTCCTTAGCCACATATCAAGTATCAGTACCTGTACCAGTTATATAAAGGTAAAATTTAAAACTCCAAAACTCCACATGTTGCATACAGGTAGAATGAAATGGGTTAATTTAAAAAAAAATTCGAGGCAGTATTTTAACTACCAGAACATTTATATATATTTGCATATGCACCTGTCTTATAGAGTTGGAATAAAAGGAGTAATTAAAACTGAAAAATCCTTTAAATTGCATGCCATAAAGTACCTAAAGTTAAAATAGAATACATCATTGCATACTTATAGGGATGCGTTTAAGTTAGCGTCATTCGAATATCTGTGTGAGTAGTTTCATTAAAATGGAAAAAAATCTTCTATGGGGGGATCGTGGGGGGTATAAAAGTGTATATAGGGTGAAAGCGGAGACTTTCACCTTTAACTGGATGCTTTAATTTTTTTAATCCGTTTTGATCCTTAGAAGTTCTATTCCACTAAAGTTTAAATTTATGCAAACAGTGAATTTCAAAAGATTTCGTAACACCCAAAATATAAATAGTACAGCTACAACCTTAGACAATAATTTAACGATAATACTCCAACCAACCTAATAAAAAAAAATCAACCCTCTATTGATTATAGTTTGCGAGCAATGGCCTTCATTTTCGAAAATAAAAAACTCACCTTTTTCTAAAATTAGCAAAAACAGTGTTTAACCGTGTTTAACCTCATGCCATGCGCACAATTTTAGATATTTTGACCTAAATTTTTGGCTACCTAGCTTTGGATATATTTACTACAAAATGTACTACAAAAATTTTATAAATTGGTTACCACAAAAAATGGTTATTTTGGCCAATAGATTTAATTCTTGAGCCACAGTGCGGTGCCGTCCAGGGATGTGTAGCATTTAGCGCGAGTAAAGTGTGTGGAACGTGATACGGAATTGTTTGCGATTTGAGTTTTTGAAGCTTTCAAAATGTTTTAACGTTCTGTTTCTTTCAGTGAGAAGCTTCAAAATAGGCAATGAAGCTAGGTCTTTTCTAACGAAGGCGTGCATTCAATGCTACTTTTGGCGGCAAGACACATGACTTCCTCACTGCTTCTGCGAGCGCTTCTGTGAGGCCTAATTTTTCGCTACCCAGGGCAGTACAACAATTATATTTTTCCTACAAAAACTGGTTCTGCTTATATTTCAGGGTTACTTTTTCGTTAAAAGTTAAAATATATATTAGTTCAAAAATACTGAACTAGTCAATGTCATGACTTAGAAATATTCTTATGTGACAAAAATATGTAAAATAAAATGAAATCACAGAATAAATAGGTAGGCATACATAAAAAGAAATAAAAAAAATATATATTTTTTTAATTGTTTTGGTTAACTAGCAGGCCTCTTTAAAGCAAGGAAAGCGGAAGGCCTGGAAAATGTGGCCATTTCATATAAAAAAGTATATGGGCTTGGATATGAGCATGGAAGGAAATCCATTAGAAGCCCTGCTAGTAGCGCTTCGAAGCCCTGCTTTTGCCCACTGGGCTTAAACGTTACACATACACGCGATCAGCTTAAGTTGTGTGCTTTTGGTCATCCCCCAGTAGACTCGGGCATCATGGATGCATCGATCGTTAGTGGTTTTCTAAAGAAACTTACTGCATAAGCCAGGCTTGCAGAATATTCTTAAACGCGTCTGTCTTGTATTCTTCCATAACAGACTTGCAGAATATTCTTTAATTCATCTGCAATGAATTCGTCAACAATAAAAAAGAACAAAAAGAACAAAGCAATAACGAAAACAGTATAACACGCTGTAACTCTTCTCTCTTTTATTTCTTGTCGAAAATTCTTTAACGCGTCTGTTTTGTTTTCGGTTATGAAAAATTTGTGGAAAATTCTTCAACTTTCTGTCTTGTTTTCGTTCATTAACAATTTCACGAAAATTCTTCAACTTTCTGTCTTGTGTTCGTTCATGACTTCTCTATAAAGCTTAATTTTTGCTTATATTTCGGGGTAATTTTTTCGTCAAAAGTTGAAATATATATACGTATAATTTTGTAAACATGGTATAATAAAGGCCTGAATGACTGATGTATCAAAGTTTACAGATTCAAATAATGTGATCCAAGGAGAAAACAAAACAACAATAAAATAAAATAAATTCAAAGAATTAATAAAAAAAGAAAAGAGATAAAAATGTTTGTTTTTTTACATTTCTGTCTTTTGTTTGTTAACGAAACTTCCCCAACGATTCGGTGTTGTATTCATGCACGAAAAATCTCAATATTTCTGCATTCCGTTCAATTTGGAGCATTTATGTGAGATTTTCGTCAATGAAATGCATGACCGAATCAGCATGTTTCGTCCATGAATCGGAAAAATCGCGCATGATTCTCTTACGATTTATTTAAGAACATAACTACTGGGCACTGATCTTGTCACCCTGTGTAGTCGCAAAGGAATAAAATTTTACATGTGAGTTGTGATTAGCTGAATATTAACACACAGAGCAAAAGAAAAATTCAAATCCATCTACAGCCACGCCCACCTCCCACCGCCCATAACTCTAGAAAATTTAAAATTCCATATTTTCCTTCCAATTGAACCGATTTCAAAATAAAGCGGTACGGATATATAAATTTATGTGGAATATTGAAAAACATTTTCGGTCACGCCCTCCGCCCACATGACTTTGTTTTTATAATTGGTTTTTATATATATTTCATAGCTGTATAAGAGGACATGGAACATTTAAACAAAAAAAAAACTTTTATAAAACGGTTTGATATTGTTACGCGAGGAATACGGAATCTTTAAAATACGCTACATCGTGCTTTCTTGAAGAAGCCTTGGCCGCTTTTATTTAACAGTAAGGCATATAAAAAATAACTCACTCCGATTGCTTTGCCTTATTTCTGCTCACTTCGGCCCCACAATCTTGATAATTTTGGCGTAATCATTTATTTCGCCTAAAATCGATGTCCTTAACTTGGCAGTGCAATAGTAACAAATGAGTCAAAATAAAAGAAGAAGAAGAAGAAGAAGAAGAAGAAATTGAAGAACAAAAAGAAGCGTAAGTCATTTAAATATTATCGCTCGGAACCCATCAAAGAGTTGCTGCTAATGCTTCTTCTGCTGCTGCTGCTGCTGCTTAATGCTATTTTTTTGTCCTTTTTTTTTGCTCAAATTCAAATTCAGTTTCAAAGGCAGCAATCAAATAAATTTCCAAGATGTTGTTGTTTTTTACTGTTGCTGTTGCTGTTGTTGTTGCTGCCAGCAGCGATGGACTTAAAGTGTAACATTTTTTTGGGGGGGTCAGCCTGAGTAGGCGTCCCGGGCAGACGTTGGCGTTTAAAGAATGACGCGTTTATCATGTTGTTGTAGTTGTTGTTGGCTTTGTTGTTTTCTCTGTACAGTTGATTTCTTCAATTTCATCCTTTGTGCGGCGCCCTTGTTCTGCTTCTTCATCTTCTTCTTCTTCTTTTTATACTTTTCATTTTTGTTATTATTTTTAGCATTTTCTTGATATTATTGTTGTTGTATAAATTTCTTTTTTCCCCCACCCTTATTGTCCCCTCCCCCCAACACCAAGTAAAGAACTTGTCCATCAAAAAAAGTGGCAAATAAAACGAAGAAAAGCAACAACAACAACAACAAATGAAAATAAATCACGCAAGGGACTGAGGTGCTTCTATTATGCGGGGGGAAGTAGTGGGGTTGACAGCGTTGTCAGCCAGTTGGCACGTTGTTTGATGGTTGTGCAGTCTTCAAGCTTTTCATCATTATCATTAGTAGCAACAACAACAACAACAATAGCATAAAGCACTTGATACCATTTGAATGGACCTCACGATAAAAAGAAAGCATCACCATCGACACACAACGCGACCAAGCGTGTCAGCATAGTCCTTATGCAGACCATCTCGCTAGTTTTCGCTACCAAAAATAGCAACAACACCAACGCAAAAATAACCCCCACCAGCCAAGTCGCTGTTGAAATTATCAGCCCCTGCCAGCGATTAATGTCAACATCTATAGCTGCGTTCTACGTATTTGTTCAAAATTATATATATAAAAAAACATTTCAAAATGAACTGAGTCAAATATTGGCGTATCTACACTTTAGTAAAAGTTTACCTTATATAAACTGGTAAATGCAGGCGAATAAAGAAGTTGTTTAAATTAAATTCATGTCACCGTCTTAAATTTGAATACTCTGCAAAAAAAAAAATATTAACTTTTTAAAAGAAGTTGCATTGTTTCCGCAACTGAAGTAGGTGTCATGGTCTACTTGAACATTTTAAAAATTACCTGTACCCAACTGCTTACGTTTTTTTAATGCATGACTTAAACTATTCCGAGAAATTAAGCACTAGGTAAATCACTTAAGTCTTAAGTATGGGAATTATAAACTTATGCTTATTCACCTAAGCAATTTATTGTTTAATACATTGCTTTGAAAGCACATACAGTGGCCGCTCGCTTATGTGAACTAATTCAAACAGGCCATGTTCACTTTTGTGAATTGTTGTTGAATATTGTAGGTTGAATTTATGATATACCGCTTGACTTATATTTTATCACATATACATAAAAACAAAATAATAGTTTTTAACAACGAAGTACTGACCAATAAAACCAAATTAAAATTGGATAAATTTATTTTGGAAAATAAATACTGATATTTGTCAGTTGACAGCATATATCCCACTCCATGCGCGCTGACGCTGAAGAAGTTATTGGTTTCCGGCGCCCGCAACCTCGGAACCAATGGTAAGATCAGGAGTGTCGCATCGCGACAGCAGTAAAAAACGCCGCATATAGAAAAACGCTGCAGTCAGCTACAATGCAGGCCGTGCGAGAAAATTAGCGTGAAAAGAGAACGGAAGAGAGACGCCTTTTCAGACGCAAGAGAAGAGAGCAGGAAAAGCGTGAGTGTGAGAGGTATACCAGGGGATGCACGAAAATCCAGAAGGATGCACGAAAATTCTATCAACAGGTTAAGCGTCTAACCCAAGGTTTCAAGCCCGAAGCATCCACTTGTAGAGACGAAAATGAAGATCTGAATGCGGATACACAGTGTGTGCTGAGATTGTGGAGACAGCACTTCTCCAATTTACTTACTAGCAACGATTCCACCAGTGCCGCCCATGGAGAGCGCAGTTCAATGTCACCAATCAACGGTGACGGAATGGAAGTACTACCACCTAGCCATGAAGAGGTTCGAGTTGCTATTCAACGACTCAAAAACAATAAAACAGCGGGTTCTGACGGCCTGTCAGCGGAAATTGCTTAAAACTGGCGGCGATGAATTGATAAGGCGCATGCATCAGCAAAATATGGCTAGCGGAAAGCATGCCCAATGATTGCAATCTCAGCGTACTGTGCCCTGTACATAAAAAAGGTGACCCAACAATCTGCGCCAACTGTCGAAGTATCAGTCTTATTTCCTTCGCATATAAAGTTCTCTCAAGCGTACTGTGTGAAAGCTGGTGCTAACGATTTTGATGTTATGGTGCTTGTTGAAACTTGGCTCAACAATGAATTCAGAGATGAACAATTCTTCGATTCTAATATTTATTTTGTGTATCGAAAATATAGAGATAGCTCAAGAACTGGTTACTCTCGAGGTGGCGGCGCTTGTTTAGGAGTTTACTAAACAAAGATCCCCTTCTGGACCAGCTGTGCACATCTATTACAGGAACAACTGGCTTTTTGTCTGTGTCTTTTATGTTCCTCCGAACAGTGCTGATGATCTGTATGCTACTCATGTCAATAATATTGTCGACTTTGCTTCAAATTTGAATAGAGATAATCTCTTATGTATTTTGGGTGATTTTAACTTATCTTCAGTAAAGTGGTCTTTTTTGTCAAATGATATTTTTCTGACTCCCAGTAATATTAATCAATCACATGAAATTTTTTTAGTTGATTCCTTTATGAGTGTTGATTTGTCACAAATAAATTCTTTTGCTAATAAACTAAATAGGATTTCTTTTTTTGTCAGCGGTAACATTAAATTTGAATTAGATGCATGTGCTTTTCCGATTTCGCCCTCGAATATGCATCATCTACCACTAATTATGATTGTTGAATTTTTCATCTCCTAGAACACAGACCTTAGGACTCTGATATAAAATTTAATTATAATTTTTGTAATTTTGACATACTCAATAGCGCGATTGCTGGTTTTGACTGGATTAATGCTTTTGACAATAAAGATGCTACTTTCTACTTTGATCTCTTTATTAATAAGTTATATGAAATTATGTATCATAATGTTCCTATTTTGAAGAATAAAATTCATAGGCTTGCGTGGTATACCAAAGGTTTAAAAAAGCTAAAGAATTTAAGAAATAAATTTTATAAACTCTACTAAGCCACAAACAATGATTTGCACAAAGATAAATACTTGCATTTTTCTCGTGAATTTATTTTTTAAATAAATTTTTATACAAACAGCATATTATTAGTATCGAGCGTTTTATTCAGTCTAAAGAATAATAGCTTTTTTATACAATCATCTTTAATTTGGTACGATAAAATTTCTGATAACATTCTAGATTCTGTGAATCTTTTTGCAGATTTTTTTAGATCCTACTTTTTAGTTGATTGCTTTGAGTGATTGATTTGAGAGTCCTTGATAGAATTGACTCTATGTTTAACTTTGGGCACCTTTCTTTCAATGAAAGGGATGTTTTAAATGGAATTTTTGGCCTAAAAAATTCGATGAATTCAGATATTGACGGTCTTTCTACTTTTTGTCTTAAGAAATGTGCAATATCTGTTGTCAAGCCTTTGTGTCTAATTTTCAATAAATCTCTTCTTTCTGGAGATTTTATAAGTAAATGGAAAGTTGCGGCGATTACCCAGTCTTTAAGTCGGGAAGAAAAAATTTTGTGTCTAACTACCGTCTCATCTCTAAACTTTCTAATACATCAAAACTTTTTGAATATATAGTGAAAAATAAGCTTGAGTCTTCTTTAAAACTGATAATAACACCTTCGCAGCATGGTTTTGTTCATGGGCGGTCAACAACGCCCATGATGTCATCTTTTTCAGATGACTGCCAAGTAGATACTATCTACACCGATTTTGCCAAGGCCTTTGACAAAGTTTCCCATAATATATTAATTGCTAAGCTTTCTAAAATAGGTTTTCACTCCAACTTTTTAAAAATTGATCAAAAGTTATTTAACTGACAGGCTCTGCTTTGTTGAAGTTGATAACGTTAAATCTACCTCTTTTATAGCATCATCTGGCATTCCACAGGGTAGTATTTTAGGCTCTCTTCTTTTCATTATATTTATTAACGATATTAGCAGCTGTTTTTCCT
Organism: Coremacera marginata; assembly: GCA_914767935.1. Lineage (NCBI taxonomy): Eukaryota > Metazoa > Arthropoda > Insecta > Diptera > Sciomyzidae > Coremacera > Coremacera marginata. Next base: position 3,423,033 of record OU612048.1, read on the forward strand.
TCTCAAATTTTTTATTATATGCTGATGATCTCAAAATATACAATGTTGTTCGCAACAGTTTTGATGTGTTTGCTCTCCAACGTGATCTAAATGCAGTTTATGAATGGTGCATTCGAATTCATTTATTCCTTAATATTAATAAATGTTTTCATGTTTTCTATGCCAAAATTAAAAATATTTTCCAGAGTTCTTTTAATATCGGTAACGCCCAGTTAACGCTTGTTCATGAAATTTTAGATTTGGGAGCTTGCTTTGATGCAAGTTTTTCATTTCTTCAACATTTGTCATGGACGCTATCTAAATCTTATTCAATGTACGCTTTTTTAAGGCGAAATTGTTCTAACTTTTCCGATCCATATACACTGAAGTGTCTTTTTGTATCGTTTGTAAGATCTCGCGTAGAATACGCCTCTTTTATATGGAACCCTTACTATGCTATTCATACACTTAGGCTTAGACTTTAAAATTTGCACTGCGATCGTTTAACTTTGTCGAATCTTTACCGTCTTATAATGCTCGTTGTATGTTATTAAATTTAAAATCGCTTAAATCTAGGCGTATTATTCTGCCGTTAATATTTCTTTTTGACATTGTTTGTGGTAACATTGATTGTTCATATTTGTTAAATGCAATTAATTATAATGTTCCCGTAAGCAATCTACGTCATTTTGATTATTTTAAAATTAACTTTTGTAGCGCAAATTATTTAATGTATGAACCTTTGAATAGAGCTCTAAAAGCGTATAATTTTCTTAGTTCCAAAATTAATATTGATTTCAGTGATAGTAGAAATATATTTATATATGCTCTTAATTGTTATTATTCTTGAGTTACTGTATCATATTTATAAACTAAGTATTAATGTTTGTAAATATTTTACTTATTTGCTTGTCTGAGAAAATGTAAAAAATTTCTACGTCCAGCTCCTTGCGTACGCTGATGATATTGATATTGTCGGCAGAACCAAGATAGATGTTACCGCTGCTATCGCCGCTATCGAAAAGGACTCAGCCAAAGTGGGTTTGACGATAAATGAGGGTAAAACAAAGTATATGCTGTCTACAAACAAGGGAGCGCGGCGTCTAGACTCCCACATTTCATCCGGCAGCTATAACTTTGAAGTAGTCAAGAAGTTTGTATACCTTGGCATCGCCATTAATAACAACAACGAAGTCAGCCTGGAGATAAAGCGAAGAACAACAAATGATAATAGGTGCTACTACGGGCTCGGTAAGCAACTAAGTTCCAGAGCCCTCTACAAGACGCTCGTTCTACCTGTGCTGCTTTATAACTCCGCCAGGTTTCGGCCTGCCTGTCCCAAGCCAAGATAAAGGAGGAGGGTTGTTTGTAGGATACGTCCTGCAAACGTAAAAACTGATAAAGCCAACCAAGAGCTTGGGGTGGCGCCCATCTTGGTAGCAGGTCATATTCGGTATATCGATATGAAACAAGCCTGCGAAGGTATAGCAAATGACCTTAAAACTTGCTAGTACGGGGACAGTCTTTACCCGTCGGATGGGGTTGACCCTATCTATCCACCGCATGGAGACCTTAATTCGGCTGGAAAATCTGGATGTGAAGTGTTGGCATGCGTGCATCAAAGTGTCAACTCTTCGGCTTTCCGAAGTGTTGCTTGTCAAGTGTTTGACTCGCACCCTCAAACTGGCACGGCAGTCACTGAGGGAAGTGTTGTTTGTTGGTTGTTAAACTAAGGGTTCTCATACTGAGCACGGCAGTCCCTGAGAACAGTGGCCAATACTCTGTGTCTGGATGTTGACTTTCCGAACTGCCAGAGTGAGAGTGGCAATTGCAAAGGTCCTCCAAAGTAGGTACCAGTCATGTGCAATAGTTTCCAGCTGAGTCGGCACCTGCAAACTGTTAGACTAGCCTCTAAGTGCTCATTGAGCACAGTCATGCATAAGAAGGCACTTTTTCATAATTGCATTTGTCTTCTTGGTCTTCTTGCGGGGATGTTGTGGATCCTCATCTGTCGGGATCGAGTTGCCCAGATGACTGTCGTGGGCTGGCCCTTCGGGGAGTCTCGTACTGGTTGTGGTTGTGTGAATGCTACACAGGTCTAGATTGACCGGCGGGGTCGCGCAATGGTACGACCGGGCTGGCATATCTGTCTTAATATGCAAGAGATTGGGTAGGTCTCGTCTCCACCAGTAGATGGATGGAAGTACGTCGCTACGGAAGTCTAAACTGGTACTGCTATTACGGGCAGTATGTAATTATTCATAATGCTCCTAATCAGCAGGGCACTGGGTGATGCTTTGTGTTTGTGAAACAGCTTCCATGTTCGTGTTGCCACACCGGATGCCCCGTATGTTTAACTTGTTAAAACGTAAACGGGTCCGTGTTGTGGTTCAACACAAAGTTCGTGGTTGTCTGTTTCATGAACTATTGCCCTAGGTTTTGGATAACCCAAGTTGCTTAAGCCTAACGGCAGGCGCACTTGTTAATCTTAAACTCAATTGTGCTGCTTTATGGCACTCGGGGGGTATTCGAGAGAAAAGTTCTTTGCAAAATTTTCGGTCCTGTTCGAGTCGGCGATGAGTATCGCATCCGAATGAATCACGAGCTATATGAGCTCTACGAAGACATTGACGTAGTTCGGCGTATAACTGTTCAGCGACTACGCCGGCTGAGTCATGTCCATCGTATGGACGACGAAGGTTCAGCGAAAAATGTGCTCGAGGCGAGGGTCGCTGGTCAACGACGACGAGGGAGACCATGCCTCCGATGGATGGACCAGGCTTAGGAAGCCCTAACCGCACTTGGTGTATCCGATTGGAGAAGGCGCGCGCAAAGCAGAGGCGCCTGGCGAGAGCTGATGAGCTCGGCCGAAACCTAAACACGGGTTGTTACGGCCACCTAAGTAAGTAAGTAGTTTGTCAGTTGAAGAATAAACAAAAGAAAAAATAAAATAAATTGATAATGATTGATCAAATGATAAATTTGTCAAAAGCAGCCAAAACTTAGAACTGCTTATAGTGGCGTTGGACATCAATTGGATTTCATCTTCCTCGTCCTCGGACACAAACCCATCACTCCGATCCTGTATATCCTAATTTACATAATTCAGTTACAGGCGCACTATATCCTGAAAATATCTTTTAAGCGGTGACACAAGGTGCAAGCTGGATGGCAATTTGTTAAACTCTAATTCGTGACTGAATTCCAAACCTTTTTTTGAATTTTTCACTGGCACAAAAACCATCCTTTTAATTTATTTCATTACTTAAAATCTTTACATTTTCTATAATGAGCTCAGTAATAACCGGTCAATTTTTTCTTTTTTTGAACATGAAAACATTTTTTAAACTATTTCAATTAAAAGCAAAAATCTTTAAACAACAACTGAAAGTTCTTGTTTAGGTTTTTAGTTTTTTAAATTTTATAGATTATTTATCATATGAAAAGCAGCTATTGAATTACTGATGTTTATTTTTATAAAACCTTTTCTTTGTTTTATATAGCCTTAAATTTTTATCAATTTTTTTTTTGCTATTTTGATCAATTAAAACTTTTCCATTTGAGTTTTTTTATGCATAAATTTTATAAAATGGAAAAGTTAGTAGGAGGGAAAAATTTTAATTGCTCGAACTCAGTAACAACAACCCTCAACAAAGACCACCAGCCACCCTACCTCGACTCTCCTGCTCAACCCTTACCGCGCGCGCCCCCACAAGCGTTTTCAAAAGCTTTTGACAAGAATGCCCGCGGCTTTTGTTGAAGAAAAACGCGCGCGCAAAAAGAAATAAATATGGACGTGGCCGAATCGCAGCAAAAAATAAGCAACAAAATGGAAGTAGAGAAAAAAAACAAAAAAAGAAAAAAAAAAAGTAAACAGCGAAAAAAGTGCGATTGGTGCGGCATAGCAAAGCGTTGCGTTGCGTGGCGCGGGCAGCGTGTATTTTCTTTGGTGTGAGTTGTTGGCAACACTGATGAGTTTGCTGTTGTTTTTGTAGGTGTTTTCGTTGTTGTTGTTGTTGTTGTGTATTTGCATTGGTATTGGTGGGTGATGGCGCCTGATGGTGGACGCAAGGAATACATTTTTGAATTATTATTAACGGTACGCGCAAAAAGCAAGGGCGAAACGCTAATAAATAGGCATAGAAAAAGTTCAAAAACTAAGTAGAAAAGGGAGAGACAAGAAAGCGCACATCCGGCAGCAGAAATGGGTCGGTAGGTATAGCTGGAATAGGGGTGTGGGTGGAGATGGAGGTGTTTTATAAGAAAACAGTTAGGACAAAGAAGTCGCTTATTTATGCGTTTGTATTTGCTGTTTTTCATTTTGAACGAAAAGAGCGTGTCTAACGCTTTCATTCTATTTTTATTTGATGAGTACAAAATAAATGCTTTTTATATTAAGAGTCTTCGATAAATAGACAGGGCAGAGTTGTGAGTCAACAAAAAATTATTGCATTTAAAAAGACTAAAAACTAGTAAAGCAATTAGACCAGGCCTGCTTAAAGGAAGGCATGTATTAACTACTAATTTTAGGGTCACTTCTACATTCAGAAAATTCTGCTTCCCTTAAATTAAGAAACCGTAGCTTCAATTAACAGGCATGGACTGTTTTATGTTTTATAGAGAATTCTCATAAAAAGAAGGAATTTTTATATGATTTAATGAAGTGAGGTCTTGATTTCGAAAGTCGTGAGCATGGCATTTCATCCTGTGAGCACGCCATCAACGCTGAAGTACCGCAGGATTCAGTCCTATCGCTAACTTTGTTTTTGGTTTTTATCAATGACCTTCTTCATTCGTTTGCGGACCACACCAGCATTTGTCATTCATATTTTTTCAAAAACGCCCGAGTCCTTTGGAGATCGAGAGTAAGAGGCAAAATATGAATGACACACTTCTTAATGACTTCAAAAAAATCTCCGAGTGGGGTCTTGCTAAAAGAGTAGAGTTTAATCCAAACAATACCCAGTGTTGCCTGTTAATCCACAAGCGGATGAACTGTCCCTTAGCTCCCCTGAATATGAATTGCTCTTGACGTTCTGGGCATTTCAATACAATCAGACCTACGTTGGAATGATCACATTTTCCATGTGTCGAAAGAAGCGGCCAAGTGCCTAGGTTTCTTAAAACGGTGCAAGCGATACTTTAACCCATTTGATCTTAGAATGATCTATACCTCATACAGTCACACAGAAAACTATACGTACCCCTTACAAATACCGCGTGCAAATGAAAATTGTCTTTTTCTGAAAAATGTAAGTATACTAAAAAAAAGGCACAAAGGCAGAAATATTTAATCCGTGATTCAAATGCAAAATAATATATTTCAATATTATATAAAACACAAAAGAACAATTTCACAGCACAGAAAAGTATACGTACTCTAGGAGAAAATGTACTTAAAGTTAGTTTAAATAAATATTTACAGTATTTGTTGCTTAGTTGCTTAGTTAGTATTTATTCGGACCTCCCTCTACATCTACTACTGTCATTAATCGATTGTTCATGGAAAATACGAGTTTCTTTGTTGTTTCAGCCGATATTTGGTTCCACTCACGCGCCAAAGTAGTTATCTCTCAGAATCTGTTTGCTGCTTAATGTTTTTTTACGTAGGCGGTGTTCTAATTCACCCCACAAATGCTCTTAAGGTTGAGATCGGAGTTGTTTTGGCATGTTATAGAGCCACTTTTCCTTTACAATATGGGATGTGTGCCTTTGGTCATTGTCCTGTTGGGATTGCCAGGCATCACTCAGATTCAACTTGCTTGCGGATTCTTTCAAACTACTTTTCAAGATGTTCTAATAAGCAAACCAGTCAATATTTGTTTCCACAAACTGTAGATTTTCGACTCCATTCGCCGACATACAGCCCCATACCATGACCGAATCTTCAACATGCTTCACAGTTGGAATAAGGTTTTTCGGTTGCAATTCTTTATTCGCTTTGCGCCATTTTTTTTTTTTTTTTGTTTGCAATCGCAGCCGAAAACTTACTCTCATCGCTGAAGAACTTATTGGTCCAGAAATCTGCCGATTTGTCGGTATACAGTAGTGCAAAGTCGAGCCACTTCTTTTTGTTAATTAAGCAGATGAATGGTTTCATCCTCGGCACTCGGCTATAAAATCCGTTATCTCTTAAAACGCTTCAAACTATTTCGAAATACACATTAACACTGTGGTTAGTTTGCGAGATATTTCGAAGTTGTATAGCTGTTGTTTTTGGTTTTTTAGCCCCAACACATCTAATATATTGCATAAATTTTTGAGAAATCATAGGTAGGCTACCTACCTTTTATTATTTTTTGTACTATCGGCTTAGCTCGACCAATACTTTTTGCAATAGAGTTCATAGAATTTCTATCTTTTTTTAATGTTATTATTTGCTTTCGAAGTCGAAGTAAGTATTTGCTTTCGAACTTTATGGCAAGCTTCCTTTGTATTTGAAGAGATTGTACCTAAACATATTTTATTTTACGTTTGACCGCAAACTTCTTCAATCAAAGAAAATCAGAGGAAACCAAATGAAGCAGGCTGAAGCAGGTTCATATTCGTATTTTTATAAGGGGTAAGGGGTATATTAACTCTGTCATTCCGTTTGTAACGCCAGCAGAACTTCGGCAGGGTACCGAAGCTAAAATACCCCCCGCGGCCAAATTCAAGTATATTCGAAGTCTTTAGCCACGACAGACAGACAGAATGTAAATCAATGTAAAACCAGTTATGATCAAGAAACCTTAGAGGTGGCAACCTGCAAATACTCTTATTTTCTGAATTTTTTTCATTGCTAATCGACGTGAACTACTGCATACTGTATAGTGGACTCTGTCCAATTGTCTCATTAGTCCGTTACTTCAATATTTTGAACCTGAGTGAAATGTAACAGTGAAAGCAGTGCAATGACAGAGCCTGAAAAAAACTTTCCCACAGCACATCCACTAGATGAACAGCTTAAGACGTTTATCAGGCAAGCGCGGCTGCACGACCATCGGTCTTCGAACTTTATTATTAAAAGCCACAGCGGTTAGGTCTTTGGTCACGTAAGGATGCGTAAGGATTTTTATGCATACATTAAATAAAAAGGGGCATAAAAAAAAGCTTATCAAAACACCAACAGTTGCGTATGGTTCAAATATGAAATTTTTTGAAAGGTCATGTGAGGTTGAGCGAGTGTGTGTGTGTGTGAATGTGTTTTTGTGACGCAAGAATATGAGCAGGAAATTCAATTAAACACATTGCCACTAGGTAAGACTCGCACGCCGAGCCAACAATATTTAAGAATGCGACGCCAGCAGCGGAGCATGAAGTTGAAGAAGATGCACGGTATGCAAATGAGCTAGAAGAACCCTGCCAGAATGAAAAAGTCAATTGCCTAGAAATAACTAGTTTTAAAGTAGTTGAAAAGAAACTAATTTAAAATTAGTTTAAAATACATGCAGCATGCGTCAGTTCGGTCACAATTTTGAATGCTATAGCGCGTTTTATTTCGTTTATGATCGTTTGCTGTTCTTTTTGTTTCTGTTTTGCCTTAGCTTCTTTTGTTTTTCTCGATACATATATGTAAGAAATATAAACAGTTAAATTTAAGATCAAACAAAAGACCTAGAATTTGCATTTTCTTTATTTTTACAAGAAAGCAAGTGCAGTGCAGTGCAGTGTTAAGAAAGTGATTAAGTTAAATTCAATTTAAAATAACTGTTTGTGCAATTCTTTAATATAATATAATAAGAGGAGAAATGATCAGTGGCAATAGTAAAAGAAATTTAAAAAGGAAATTTAAGGCACAGAAAGAACTAAACTTATCAATGCTTCAAAAAAATAACATTCAAAATGAAGTGGAAGCAAGTGCCGGTGCATCGCAGCCACCAGAGCTTCAAATTTGTGAAATAATTGAAGACCAAAATGAAGGGACTAATTATTCGAAATCAGTGCGGGAAAAAATAAAAGAGTGGTTTTTAAACAATGAAATTTCTCATAAATGTTTAGAGGAACTTTTATTAATTTTAAGAGAAGAAAATTTAGATGTTCCATTGAGTGCGTCAGGGCTTATTGGAAAAACTCAGAGTAAGGCTATAGTGAGATGCAATCCTGGCTTTTACTGTCATATTGGTGTAGAATACCAGATAGTCAGAGTTGCAAACGAAATTTCACAATTAGAAGAAATTGTTGCTAATATCAACATTGATGGGCTACCGTTGTTTAAAAGCTCAAGAACTCAGCTATGGCCCATTTTAATGAAAATACTGAACGCAGACAACATTTCAGTTTTTTGTGTTGGCTTGTTCGTAGGAAAAAAAAAACCTGATGATATTAATGAGTTTCTGTACAGTTTAATAGAAGAGCTAAAGCATTTAATAGAAGATGGTATCTTTATTAAAAATCGAATAGTTCCGTTTAGAGATAGAGCACTCATATGTGATGCTCCAGCAAAAGCGTTTGTATGTGGAATTGTTGGTCATACTTCAAGTCATGGATGCACTAAATGCAATCAAGTTGGAAAGAAAATTAATAATACCCTAACTTATTCTACTGAACTTGGAGAGTTATTATCTGACAGTGACTTTACCTCCAGGAAATTTTTAAATCACCACCAAAAGAAATTTATCAGCAACAAAACTCCTTTTGAGAATATAAGTTTTAATATGATAAGTCAAGTACCACTGGACCCAATGCATCTCATAGATCTTGGGGTCATGAGAAAATTTATTTTAAGAATCCATAACGACAAAAACCATTTCAAATTAAGTAAAGAAAACAAAAAGAATATATCTGATCACTTAGTATCACTTCGACCATATATTCCAAGAGAGTTTGTCCGTAAACCTAGAGGTTTCGATGAATTAGCCAATTGGAAAGCAACAGAGTTCCGTCAGTTTGCATTATACACGGGCTTGGTAGTTTTAAAAAATAATATTCATGACGATGTTTACTACGAATTTCTTCTTCTGCACTGCTCCTACCGTTTGCTATCATGCCCTAACAAATGCAAGCAAAATATTTCCACAGCTCAAATGATGTTGCAGTTGTTCGTCGAAAACTTTGTTGTAATTTTTGGAGAAAATAGCGTGTCGCATAATGTCCACGTACTCTTGCATTTAACGGAATCTGTTAAAGAGTTTGGTGATGTAGCAAAGTTTTCGGGATATGCTTTTGAGAATTATCTTCAAGTGCTAAAAAAATATGTAAGAAAACCTTCAAAAATATTACAGCAAGTCTCCAAGAGAATAGATAATGAGAAAATGATTAATGACGAAAAAGATGTGCACATAAAACACAAAAAACGTGAGATCATTAGTGTTTCGTTACGTGGATATTTCCTAAGTTCCAAATGTCCTGACAACAATTGTTCTGTAATATCTAATACTCCAATCAAAATCACGGGTTTTAAAAAAATTGACAATAATGTGTTCTTGACTGGAAAGAAATATCTTACGATTGAAAGCTTTTTTAATGAACCAACTGACTCTATTACATCTTTAGGCATTTGTCTTGTACATACTGAAAACTTGGGTCCAGAAGAGTACTTTGAATTGGATAAAATAGAATGGAAATTTGTCTCTTTGCCACGAGAAAATCATTTACTGTTGATACCACTGCTTCATTCCTCTTTTTGATTAACTTAATAAAAACATAATTTTCAATATAAGACGCAAAAATTCACAATCTCTTAATTTTTAGTATATAACAAACAAGAACTCATTGCAGAAATTTTTTAAAATCAATATGTCGAATCCATCTAAAATTCAACGGTTAAATCCAACTGCTGAAAACAATTGCTCAAATTGTAAGGATCTGAACTTTATTAAAAAAGAACTAAACGATGTCAAAGGTAAATACACTCGTACACTCGTCCAATAGCTAGCGTATTTCTTTGCGGTTGATTTTGACTAACTTGAAAATATTTTTCTGAAATCAACACCAAATTCTCCTTACGCTAAGTCTTGGACAAATTGTCGTGATTTTTTCTCTAATAATAAGATATCGTAACGTATTTTTTTTTACAGAAGAACTTAAACAACTAAAACAACACAACGAAGCTGTAATGGAGGTGTTGGCGAATCAAACCGTCCTAATAAAATCGTTGGTTCGGCAGCAAACGGATGTGAGTTCCATAAGATCGGATTTTCCGATAGCCAACGAAGACGTTTTCAAAGCCGTCGACAGAAAAATTAACGAAGACAACAGATCTCATTACGTAAGTGCATTTATTATTTATTAAATATTAAAGCGACAGATATACATACATACACTCTCCCAAAACTATTGTTAAAATTACTATTGTTAAAAAATCCGAAAATCTATTCCTGATTAACATGTTAAATTTCATAAATCGTACTTTTTTCCATAGATTGATGCAATGAAGTCCATTATGAGAGGAAACCCAAAAAAAAGACTCCTGTCACTTTTAAACGAGCAAATAATTGTTCAATTCAACATTGATGGTACCCACGGCAAAAAAAGGCTAAAGGACTTTCCAAACTTTTACTCGGCTTTGAAAGGTAAAGATTTTATTAGAAGATTTTATTATTGGCTTATTTATCATTATTTTTTGTTTGTTTCTTTTTTCTCTTTACTAGATGCCTTTGGTACCACAGACGATGCCGATCCGGAAGAAGTCATTCGGAAGGCTTTTCAGGCTGTCAAAAAGCAGCATTTCCACGCGGAGTGTATAAAAAGAAAAGTCACACAACCCAGCACCGAATTATAATAATTTGTTATTATTTTTTTTTATATATGAAAATAAATAAGTGAAAAATAAGTTCCTACTTAAATTACTTTTTATCTACTTGAAAATAAGTACTTTAAAATTAGTTGCTTTGTAAACTACTTTTAAAGTAGTTAAAAACAAAGTATTTTAAAGTTAGTTGCTTTGTAAACTACTTTTAAAGTAGTTGAAAACAAAGTACTCTAAAATTAGTTGCTTTGTAAACTAATTTTAAAGTAGTTAAAAACAAAGTACTTTAAAGTTAGTTGCTTTTAAACTAATTTTAAATTAGTTGAAAACACATGCAGAGTACGACAATTGACTTCCTCCAATGACAACCCCATGTTAAATAAGTCAGTTGGTTACAAGAGAAAAAGTTAGAATTTCAACTAGTTGTACTTGAAAAAAAAGTACTTTTAAATTACTTTAAAATTAGTTTCTTTTCTTGCAGGGAATAAAAACAAAAACCCGTGAGCACAAGTCAAGAAAAAAGGATACCATGCGTGTGTCCTCTTTGCATGGCTATGAGTTGGAACATTTGCTTGCACACAGGTAAGCCGTACCTAATGTCCCGTTACATAAAAACAAAATAAATCTGATATTAACGAACTAAGGATGCAGGGATATCTATACACGCAGATGTCCTGTTTCTGGTCATTCACGGTATTCAACGGTAGATAAACTGGTTTTTCACACATGGACGTTGCTGTTGCTGTTGCTGCTGCAGGAGTTGTTGTCGATGATTTTGATGATGATGATCTTTAGAGTTCAACCCTTTCGGCCGCGCACAGTACTTAAGAAAAACTTGATTGGCAAGTTTGTCTAACGGACAAAACGTTTCTAAATGCATAAAATAAATGTCCCGTTGCAGGACAGGAGAACATATTTTTTTCAGCTTGTTGGCATAATTATGGGCTGCTGCTGTTGTTATTTTTGTTGTTGTCACAGTCATATTTTAAAGCTAAACAGCGTTTGGACTGGCGTAAAAACAGGGGCGCTGCTTAAAATATCAGGCCGAAAAAAATGCTTTTAAAAGAATCAACTAAACAAGATTCTTGTTAATAGGCGTTTATAAAAAAATATTGTCAATATAAATGTGAGAATATTGTTATAAAACAAAATGAAATTGTTTGATAATCAACAAGAATATTTTCTATAAGGTACGTCTTGTTATTAAGAAGATACTTTAAAAAAAATGTGCAGTTCATGATTTTAAAATGGTTACCTTTTGCGCAACAAAGCTTACTCATTTTACACATAGAGAAATATATGTAATAAAATCAAGCCCAAATCGTTCTCAATATAGCCCAATATAGATCAAAATTTGGTTTGAAAAATTTTTTAAAGAATAAGTTTGGTAAAAACTGAGCAAGCTCTTCTTAAATTTTGTAGTAATGTTTATAGTGGTTTCAACAACAAAAAACAATCTGCTGCTCTCTTTATAGACATAACCAAGGCTTTTGATACGGTTGACCACAAAATTATTTTGAACAATGTATATAAATGCGGGCTTAGGGGAAAGGTATAGAAATGGTTTTGCTCATAATTACAAAACAGATTGCAACGAGTAAAAATAAACAATAAATTTAGCTCATTCGTCTCAATTGTCACAGGTGTACCGCAAGGTTCTGTTTTGGGACCCGTACTTTTTTTAATTTATATATTCAATTCTTATGCAAAACTTTGCTAGCGAAACTGTTGCTTTTGCAGATGATATGGCTTGTACATACTCGAGCAATTCTATTCTTGACTTGACAGCAAGCATAAATCATGACCTTTGCCTTTTGAGTCATTGGTTTGCAATGGATAAGCTAGTCCTAAGTGACAAAACCAAAATAATGTTTTTCAATACTGCGGGTAGAGAACTGCATAGCGATGTATTTATATATCACCATTCAAACTGCGTTTAATTTATGTTTGATAAGTACACTTGTAGCACATCGAATAATTTGCTAACCTATAACGATCACAAAACGTGTTGTTTGGAATGTTTCAAAATTGAATGCGTCACAACTTTTAAGTATTTAGGTATTTTGTTAGATTCTAAAATGACATGGTCAGATCACACAAGTGCACTAAAACGATATGCAATGTTGGCTGTACGACAACTGTATCTTTTAAAAAACTTCTGTTCAAAACAACTTCTGACTTGTGTCTATTATGGTATTTTCCACTCAAAACTTGAATATGGACTGTCCTGTTGGGGTGGTACACATCGTAACAAAATCAATCCACTGCTTACTATTCAAAAACACATCATTCGTATCATTTGCAGCAAAAACCGACTTGAACCAAGTTTTGCACTATTCAAAAGTCTCGGAGTCCTTCCACTCAAACATTTATATTTTTATAAGGTCCTAAAGGTATTTTTTCATAACAACGGTCACTAAATAAACAAGAATAACCCAAATTACAACTTAAGAATTAATAATCTAAACATAATTGTAGGTCCACCTCATAATACACAGATTTTTCTAAATACATATTCGCCAATAGCTCCTAGATTGTTTAACAGCTTACCAGATAATATTCGTTGCTTACGTATTAAAAATATATTCCTTAAAGAGATTAAATTGTAGCTTTTCAAATTTAACTATGATGAACTAGAGCTAATTCTCCGTATACAAATATAATTGTCTTCGTGTAACATGCTTCTTATACGTTACTTATTTTTTATCTATCTTATATTTTGTATTAAAATAAATGACTATCTTGTTTAAAATGTGTATATCTACTTTTAAGCCCCACGAACGACATTGTGTTATCTGTAAGTTTTATGTATATACCTTGCATTCGCCACTAGCTCCTTGAGCTACAGAATGCACGTTTATGAAACATTATTAACTACTGCCAAATATCTGTAATTTCATTATATGATTATATATAATGTTTCATAATAAAATCAATCAATCAATCAATAAAAAAAAAAAACAAGTGAAACCAGTCTCAGGATCCCGCACGACTTAAGCCCCTTTAAATTTCGGGATCTTCTTTCCGAGTTCCCCGGATTTTCAAATAACAAAATTGTGTGTGGTCGCCACGCACGTTAGAAGCGGAACTTTTTCCCAAAATTTAATTTCTGGGAAGATTGCTAATTTTTTTTATTAACATTCCCTCCTTCAGTGCAACCAAATGGTTAAAAAGCAGTCTGCCTTCATACCAGTAGTACTTCAAGAACTGTCTTTTTTTCATAAAGCCAACTAGTATTTTCAACATGGTGATATCATGTAAAATAATCAATTGTCCCTTTTGTTTATGGACAGTTACTGAAAAGTAACTAAAAGTAAAAGTAACAAAATTAGACAGCAGTTTTTTTTACTTTCGTGACACAGTTGGTTATCATTTATCATTTTTATTTTAATTTGATAACTTAAGTCATTCAAGGCTCGATCCTCGTAGCACAGACGACAGATCTTGCTGTTTTAATTTTTTTTTAAATATATTTTTATTTATAAATTTAAAAAAGAAAAATTTTTCCGGAAAACCTACGATTGCGTAGGTTAGTTTTACGAAACCTAAGATTGTCAGCCAGTGTAACTCCAGTTGATATCAGGCGTAAGTTGGTAATTCAACTTATCTTACCTATTCTTACTTACTCTGAAATAGTCTATAGTAAACTTGATTCTTCGTCCCAGTTGAAATTTCAAATAGCGTTTAATTATGCCACGAGGTATGTTTTTGGTCTTAAAAAATACGATCGTCTTTCCAGTTTCCGAAATGCAATACTTGGTTGTGATATTATAACTTATCTAAATGCTAGGAACTGCATTTACCTTCATAGGTTAATCTATGAGAAAAAGCCTGAGTATTTGTTTGGAAAACTGCAGTTTAGTATGTCCAGAAGAAGCCATGTCATGATAGTTCCGAGACATTATTCGCTTACCTCATCTCATCTGTTTTTCATCAACGCCATTAGGTTGTGGAATGCTCTGCCTCGTGGGCTTAGAGAGATCCGTGGGAGAGTAGCTTTTAGGCAATCTGTTTTTTCTTTCTTTTCTACTACTTAAACTACTTTTTCTTATACTATTCTTTGTTTTTCTTATCTCTTTCTCTATATTTTATCTTAAATCTAATTAGTTTTAAAAAAATATACATTAATTATACTGGGTTACTTTTATATCCATAACTTTGTTTTGATATTATGTAATTTTAAATTTTAAATTTTAAAACTTTTATTAATTTCATTAATGTTCATTAATTTATATATATATATTGTACTATAAAAGAGCTAGCTCTTAGTGTACTTATGCTTACTTCTTTTCAAATAAATAAATAAAAATAAATAAATAAACCTGTGTTGGGAGTAATGCACTTTTTCCTTCCCGTACTCGTATTGAACCGCGTACAATTCGACTGCAAGTTGAACCTGCAAACATCTCACCATTGCCTCCCTTGCATCAAAGCGAATAAAATACGAACAAACATGAAAGCTAGCGTAGTATACATCTTCTCATTTATTCCATAGGATTGATGCCAAAAAGAATTTATTGCTTATCCAAAATAATCGTCAATGGATTATATAATTTGGGCAATATTGATGTAATTTATTTTCAATTTTTCTTAAAAAAAAACAAAAACTGCCTGAATGAATGTAACACAAAATTTCAACTGCAGTTAGGACCATTAAACCCTTGCTTCGTGGTCAGAAGCTCTGACCTTATGCTACCGCGCATACTTTTTTGGGTTTATTTTACCGTGCCTGCACAGTTAAAAATGTTGATGCGTTTTTCGTTACAAGAAATGCATCGTATTTTATGTAGCATTTGCGTCAATATTTAATGCTAATGATGCAGACATGTATATATATAGAAGAAACTCCAACATTATGACAAAAATTCTGTTTTTTCCATTCGGCACAAAATCCGACTTCGATATCAAAAATTAAAAAATTTGCGAATAGTTCGCGATGATATCAATTGATTTCGATATCGATTACGATTCGAAAAAGATACGTTTGGCGGACGTCACGATTACTTCGTAAACGAAGATTCGCTTATATTTCGAAAAATTATTCGTTTACAATTCCAAAGCGATTAATTCTTTAACACAAATGCAAAGATAATTATATTTTCTACTTTTTTTCTGTAAGTTGGATACTTTCGGATAATTTTTTCAGCTTTTTCAGACTTACTTTTATAATTACTGATGCGATAACACTGGTATGAAATAACTTTCGACTTTTGATCGAAAATAAGAAAAAATACGAAATTTTTCTTCGATAAAAGTTCATTGCAAACGAACTTTCGCCGGTTGAGTCACATTGCATATGCATTGCCAAGTGTTAATTTTCGGCACAATATTTTAGTAACATATTCATTAGACCTGTTTATAGTTCTATGTAATTTGCTAAAGTATCTCCGATTTTCGCTACCTTCAAATAATCGGAATATTTGGAGTGTAAAAATAATATTTTACAAAAAGTTCGTAACAAACTCGAAAACTGGGACGTCTCTCTTTAAAAATGTATATTTTGAGACATATTCAATTTGTAAAAATTATCACTTTTTATAAATTGACTCAAAATGAATTTTGTAAAAAAATGTATTGTTAAGTATAACATTTTTTAAGGTATTTGGGCATGGTCAATCAAATGAGGAAATTAAAATTGAGGTTTTTTTTAAAAAAATGTTGACTTTTTCAATGATTTTTATCAAAAAACACGAAAAAATATAAAAACGTTCATACAATTTTTACCTTGAATCAGTTTTTAGATTTGTTCTTCACCATAAACTAAAAATTATCAGCCTATATTCTGAAAAATTGTATAGCCTTTCAAAGAAATTAAGAAACCAGAACCGAAACACTTACCTAAGTGTTTTGGCGTGGCGTTTGTTGATAGACCTATTGATGTTCAAACAAAAAGATTGATGATAGAAGCTTTAAAGAGAAAAAGTTCCGTAGAAATGTAGTAGAAAATTAGCCGAACAGGATAATTATAAACTTAAGACCACAACAACACATATATGATTTTATCAGTGAAATACCAAAAAATTTTTGGATATTTTATTTGATAAAAGCATCGTACCAATATCAACAGAATTCCTCAAAAAAGATCCGTCCGGATGGTACACATATCAAAATTATCTTAACGCAGAAAAAGCAGCTAAAGGACTCCTTGTATTTAATGATGTTGCTGAAAGAGCAGTTACGCTGGCAACAAAATTTAACGACAAATTTACGAAAGACGAGGAGCAAAAACAATAAGCATTTCTAATAGTTGAAAAGCATAGAAAAGAATCTCTTAATACCACTAAGACAGGTATTATGGACAAACTAAATTAACATTTTTTTATTTTTATATCGTTTTTTATTAAAATAATAAATTTTTTTTGTTTCAAATTAAGAACATTGCTTACTTGATAATATGATAAGCCCAAAATCTAGTTGAATTTTTTTTTTTTTTTAATAGAGGTTTCGAAAAAATCGCTGTAGAAGTAAGTGTTTACTTAGGTAAGGTTTCTTAATTTCTTTGAAAGGCAATAAAATTCTTCAAAATATAGTCTGATAATTTTTAGTTTTTGGCGGAGAACAATTCAAATTAAGTTTTTAGTTCAAAGTCAAAATTTTATAAATATTTATATATTTTGTTCGTGTTTTTTAACAAAAATCATTGAAAAAGTCAACTTTTTTGTTTAAAAATCCCCAAGTTTTATTTCACCATTCGATTAACTACACCCAAATACCTTAAAAATGTTACACTCAAAAATAAATTTTTTACCAAATTCATTTTGAGGCAATTTATAAAAAGTGATAATTTTTACAAATTGAATTTTTCTCAAAATATACATTTTTGGTAAGAGACGTCCCAGTTTTCAACTTTTTAACGAACTTTTTTTTAAAACCTTCTTTTTATAGTCCAAATATTCAGATTTTTTAAGGGGAGCAGGTCTATGAACAAGTCTACGAACAGGTCTATGAGCAGGTCTAATATTCATTTTATGTTTTAGTTTTGACCAACATAGCGTAGGTAATCTGACAGCTCAGTTGGTAATGGAAGAACTTGTAACCAGTATTTTGTGTGTTAAAATATCGCAGCATGTGAATATTATTTTATTTCGACATAAATGTGAGTTAAAAACTACAATTATATGAAAGATACGATATTTGTATGGAAATTCACAGATCTAAGAATAAAATAAATTTTAGGTTCAAAGTTGCATCCGTAATATTGCAGCATGTGCTGTTTCCAAATCAATCAATGCAATCAATTTGAATTTATCAAAACTCAACTTGAGAAGTGTCTAAAAGTATGCTAATGTTCTGAAAAAAAGCTACGTTCAGATTCAAATATTTAGATCGTACTATACTAGAGTATTGAACTTAATCATAAAAGCAAGAGAGTAGTACTGATTGTCGATTTAACATAAGTATGAGCTACTCAAATAAATATGTCTACGTGGCCCAGTGGTTAGAACCGCCAGCTATAGATACAAACGTACTGTGTTCAATCCTCAGTGGAAGCAAAAATATAAAAAAATTTTAAATAGCAGTTTTTTCGTTTTAATACAACTAGTGCGACGAATTGCTGTGTTGTTGTTTTCATAAGAACCATTTCGTTACATTGGTCTTACCTACCACTCATCTAGCTCGCCGTATTGTCTTATACGTGGCTATAAAAGTTTCACTTCAAACATTTTTTTCTTGTGATCTTAAAAGTTGACTATGAGTGCAAATATTTGCGTTCAAAAATTCCGTTAACATTGTTACAAATACCCTTTTTTATTCCGGGTGAAATTTTATTCACAATAGGGCTGAATAACTCCCTCGTCTTTCCACATGCGAGTTTTGACAATCATAACAATGCCCTGGCTACTGCATAACAGTGCAACGCTCCTGTATTTGAGAGACATGCACACAGGCAGGACACATTTATATTGTTGGCAACAACAACAACAACAGCAAGGTAAAAATAAAGTATTAGGTCAGTTGATGCTTGCTGCTGAGAGTAGCGTTGCAAGGAATCCGGTCAAACCGGTCAGGTCAGTTTTATTAGTGTTGTTGTTATTGTTGTTGTTTACTATCGTAATTTAAACGGGATATCGTTCACATGTGTTATTTTTTAACCCCTTCTGCCAAATAAAAAAGGCCGCTTTATTGTTATTATGTAAATTTTTCTGTTTGTGTGCATTGCTTATATGTTTGGTATCCTCTGGACATCCGCTGGCTACTAGCGCGGACTCACGTGGTGCTTTCCTAACAAAACCGGTTTTTGCGGGCATCCCAAAATAATGTTCATAGGCAGAGACATGTCGTATGTGACGGTGTTGCGTTGTTGTTACGCATGATTTGTTGCTGTTGTTGTCGATATGTGTGTCAGAAAACGTACAACTTTGTTGGTTAGTTCAATTCAATCGTTCGTTGGTCAGCAACGGCTCACCGGAAATCAACAATTGGCAGCCGTGTAGTCTACGTAAATACTCGTTAAATTTTCTGCACAGAAAAAAGTTAAATAAAAGTTTTGTAAACCTTGACCAAACAATTTAAATTTTTATAAAATCACTTTCGTTGCATAAATCAGCAAGAACTTAAACGATAAAAGAAATATTAAAAATCAATTCATGTGCTTTATTTAATAACAAAAAACCAAGTTAGAATTTACTTACTGATTGTGTTTTGAATTTGAAATAAAACTAATTTATTTTACTATAAAAGTATTTGTTTTACTTTTTATTTAAAGAATTTCTGTATAAGCGGCAATTTTGAAGCGTATCTTCTTACACCTTACGAAGCACCAAAAACGACAGCTTTTTTCGACACCGTTTTCTTTGAAATTAGTGTTTGTTTTCTTTTTGTGCTTGCGTCTATTATAGCAAGAAAATTTAATATTAAAAAATTTCTTTGGTCCACCGTGGGAATCGAACTCGTATCTCAACGACTGTAGTTTTTACACTACTACATAATTTTTTTGAAATAGGAAATTTCGCTATCAGGAATAAGAATCGTGTTACACAACTTATTTTTGACAAAACAGAGTTGCTGGAAACTTAAACCATATTTTGGTCATGACACTTGAGTTAGGTTTCGGCTTTATTGAAAAATTATCCAGCGAGCTCGAAGAAAGTCCTTGAATTTCTTTAGTTTCCTTGATAGGCTTAACAGTGTCGGGTACTTTGGTGACAAAATCAAATGTAAGGGAACTTATAGCCATATTTTTGAAAAACTACGATGTGGCTTACGAGAAGATTACGAAATAATGGTTAAAGATATTGTTTAAAAATTTTGTATATTTCTAAATAAGCATTTAGTTTTAAAAAGATAACATTTTTTTATGTGATAAAATTTATACGTAATAATAAAACCTCTGAGGCAGCAAGAAAGGTCGGAAAGGTTTGGCGGGCAGGATATATCGCATTTAGAAAAACTGAAAAAAGCAAAAAAAAAAAAAATGGCGTACCATTTAAATGGCTACAACTCGTTAAATAATCGGAATATTGAAAAAAATCTTTCAAGCGCATATTTTCGAATCTAAACTTATGGAAAATATGGAAAAAAATGTTGATTTCTTCAAAATTCTACACTTAAACCGCAAATCAATGGTTAATGCCTGGAGTCCATATTTAGTAATGCAAAATGTACCGTCAATTTGTAATCCTTTAAATGTTGTTCTTTGTAACTAGGACTGCCAGGTTCCGATCTCCACGCTAGTTGTCCGGATTTTCAGTCTAAAAATGTGCATCCCACGCAGACTTAACGTGGGACGCCAAATGTCCCGATTTTCCTAAATACAGTCTATTTTCTGTACTATTTTTATAACTTTTCAAAAATAATACCTATATTTTTATTTTTACATCACTTCATTTTTAGCAAATGCCCTTAATGAATAAAAACCAATTAAAAAAAATGGAATTTCTTGTTATAATCAAGTCCACTGCCAAATATATATTTTAAAGGTATTTCAATTTGTTTCATAAAAACCAACATGAAATGCCGATGCAGAACGACTGTTTTCACTGAGCGAGTCAGTTTGGAGAGTTTGTCTTCATAATTCCAAATGTGAAAGCAGATATACAAATAAATTTTTACATTGGAATGGACTGTAAAGAATTTTATAGCTTTGTTTAAAAATAAAAAATTATATAAATCTGCTCGATCTGCAGTTTTTGGTTTTAAATATTTCCATACTCGTATTAATTTTTTTATTAATTTGGGCTCTCCATCAGTTAGTTTTGTATAAAAATATATTTTGTAAGCTGCAGATGTAGATATCTTTGTTCCGATTTCTTTGCTTAAGTTCCGAATTTGTTTTTTTTTTTTGCAAAATCCCGATTTTTTCAAAAAAATATCTGGCAGTCCTATTTGACCGAATGTTTTCCGTCTTATTTGTTTTCCGTGGAATTTAATAAAATAATTGATATGTGAAAAAAAATTTATTTTGTCGTTGTAAAATCCATTTTTTCATAACTGTTTTCTTTTTTACTGGAGGGACGATTGCCTCTTCTCCCCCCTTTCTCTACCGCTTCCGGCGTCCCTGCTCGCAGAAGTCAACATTAAAAAAATTATGCAAAAAAAGTGAAAAACTCTGGCTTATTTTAAAAGGTTTTTGAAAGTTTTGGCAGCGTTAAACTAAAAAATAATTGTTTAAAGTAACAACGGTCAAAATCTGCTTAAGGATCTATGAATTTTCATAAAACTTTGTTCGTTTGTATAAATAATACTTGACATATGCTAGTCAACCATATATATGCTAAAACACACACGCACACATGTACCATACAGCCATCATATTAAGTGTTTGTTTTTCTTGTGTTGGCGGATGTGTTTGTTTGTTTGTTTATGCGTGTGTCGTGTTTCGAATTTGACCTTGAAAGCTTTACTACACCAACTCATCACGTTGCTATAGATAAGTGAATTTAAGAGCACTTACAAGCACACACACACACTCATGTGTTCATACTTTTATACACGCACATCCCCCTCATCCCCCCCCTCCCCCACCACCAGCCAACGCGTTAAACCACATTAGTTCCGTTTCTATTTTGAGCCGAAATCGTCATTGAAATGGTATCATGAAGGAATTCAATTTTTTTTTGCCTGTGCCGATGTTATGAAAATCTATCGGCGTATACTACCCAACGCTGACTCTTGTTATCTCCAAGATGATCTGATTAATTTTCCCACTTGCTGCAAAAAAAAAAAACTTTTCCGAACTCAACGTCAGCAAATGTCAAGATATTATATATTCTCGCAAAAAACCCTAACTTCCACCGATAACTTTTTTCAAACCACTTTGTTCTGTAAGTGATTTGTGGACTTGGGTGTTATTTGGGACAAGGAACTCAGTTTTAGGTCTGATTATGATAATTTTGTCATATTGAATAAAATTCTTCAATTTCACAAAATTTTCCTCAATCCGCCGAAACAGATTCTTGAAGTTAATAAAATATTCTTCAATCTGACGAATTTTTTTATTCATCTTAACAAAATATCTTCAATAAGATAAATTATTTAATTATAGTAATAAGTAATAGAAATGAACGCCCAATTCTTCAATACAACTATCATTTATTCATTCTTCATATTAACAAAAAATTCCTCAATTCATTCTTTCATTCTTCAACTTCAACTTCAACTTATTTTTTTCTTCATATTAACAGATTATTTTTCAATATGACTAAATTTATTCTTCTTATGAAGAAAATACTTCTTCAATATGACTAGATTTATTCTTCATATTGACAAAATTAAATTTTAACAAAATATTCTTTAATATGACTAAATTCATTCATCGTATGAACAAAATATTCTTCGATATGACTAAATTTAAATATACTAAAAACGTTCACCGTTTTATAAAGTTAGTGAACTGCAGTAAATAATCTTATTTATTAATACGCTAACACAAGCCTCCCCTCCCTTTTCCTCAATTTATAGGCAACAAATTTGGTTGAAACTTATATCATTTGAAAGCTCTCGTTCATACCAAGTGCACAATATGGTTTATATTCAAATGTTTTGTCATTAAGTTAGGTAAAAATTAAAAATGAAAAAACCTTTTCCCCATATAAAAGAAGCTATAACAAAATATGTTGCAGCCAAGGTTGATTTATAAGGTTGTCGCAAGGGAGAGAGCGAGTACCCATAATTGTCAAATCGAAGTTGACAGCTCATAGAAAATCTGCAAGTGCTCTCTTTTATCATCCATTTTTCTTTCGTAGTCATTCGCAAAATTGGCTGGTTTTGACAATTATGGGTACTGAGAAGAGAGTGCGATCAGCCCTGCGACAACCTTATAAATCAACCTTGGTTGCAGCTATACAGCTCTATTGAACAGCTTTGGAGAGTGGATTGCGAGAGTCAAATGCGAGAGTAAAAAAAAGGCATATGCTTTAACAGAGCTTTGTGGTTGTTGTCAATTTTTCTTTCCCATCTTCTCAGACACACTCGATCCGCGTTGCTGAGACAAAACAAAATAGAGGGTGTCGCAATGAAAGTGAATTATTTGATTACATTGTAAAGTAAACATGTGAACTTGTAAACTATATCAAGGTTTATTAATACAGGTTAAGTCACTTGAGAGAAGCTCGGTCGAACTGTCAGAATGGATAAAAGGAAATCAAGAAAAAAAAAACCTGAATCTGTACAATTTTTAGCTAACAGCTACTTTGACAGTTCGAGCAAAGGCAGAAAAATAGTGCTTTTCTCTCAAGTGACTTAACCTATATTAATGAACATTGAACTATATCATTTTTATTTATATGTTTTGTCATTAAGATAGGTAAAAATTATAAATTAAAAACAACTTTTTCCCCATATAAAAGAAGCAAAAACAAATTATTTTATAAAGCTATACAGCTTTGTTGAACATTGTGGCTGTGGGAGAGTATGTTAGAATGCGAGAGTAACAAAAAAAAAAAAACAAATTCTTCAACAGAGCTATGTGGTTGACGTTGATTTTTCTTTCCTATCATCTCAGACACGCTCGATCCGCGTTGCTGACACAAAACATAATAAAGGATATTGCAATGAAAGTGAATATTTTATTACATTGTAAGCATGTTATGCAGTTAATAAGTTGTATAATCAAATTTCGAAACAGTTTATAAAGATTATAGTTTAAATAGTTTTACTAAAAGTAACCAAAAAATAAGCAAACGACAATTATTTGAGATGAATTTTCAATGAAAACACAAACGGAGGATCTGTTTGATGGGTTGAGTGGTGCTTGAGGGGGGTCGGGGAAGGACAAGGGGGTTTTCGCATTCGTTAAAACGTGTGATATTAAGGCAAAACAAAAATCTTTAACTACCTTTTTACTCACTTTAATAATAACATATTCGGTTCATGGTTGAATTATAAGGTTGTCGCAAGGGAGAGATCGAGTGCCCATAATTGTCAAATCGTAGTTGACAGCTCACAGCAAATCTGCAAACGCTCTCTTTTTTTCATCCGTTCTTCTTACGTATTCGTTTGCAAATTTGGCTGATTTTGACATTTATGGGTACTGCGAAGAGAGCGCGATCAGCCCTGCGACAACCTTATAATTCAACCCTGATTCGGATGAAACTTATATCATTTGACAGCTCTGGTCCATGGCAGAATTATAAGGTAAGGTCATCACGGAGAGGAATGAAGTAGAAAGCAGAATAAAAATCAGCTGTTCATCGCAAATTTCTTTATGCTCACGTTTCGCAGTTGTTTTTAGGTTAAAACTTTTACAGGTTTTTTTGCAATTTTTAGACTTCTTTCACATTTTATAGTTTTTATTACATTTTTGTTATAATTCACTATAATTCATTATAATTCATAATTCACATAATTTCACTCAAATTAGCACAAATTTAATACCCGCGACCGCACTGTTTGCAACTTGGAAACAAAATAGTTTCTTCATTTGCAATTTCTACGAAATTCGTCGTTTTGACATTAATGTTGCTTCTCATTATCCACTCTTCGTTGACGCGTGAGAGCACTTAGTATCATGGGCCTACCTTATCATTGTATCATGCTCTGGTTCATACCAAGTGGACAGCAGAATGCGAGAGTGAAAAAGAAGTCAAAAGCTTCAACAGAGCTGAACGGTTGTTTTTGCTTTTTCTCTCCTATCTTCTAGGAAACATTCGATCAGCGTTGTTGAGATAAAACAAAATAAAGGGTGTCTCAATAAACGCGTATTTTTTTTTTTTTTTGGATTGTCAAGTAGATATGTTCCGATTCAGAACATTTTTCAAAAATGCCACAAAATTTAAATCGTGTACTCTTATTGGAACACTATATTTTTGCTCATACAAACAGGTGCCAACGGTTGTGCTTGCCCGCATATTTTGTTGCCGTTTTTTCTCACTTTCTTCGAAATTAGTTTTCGTTTTTGCTTCTTTTTTCATAATAGATATTCTATTGCACTCAAGAGTAGAATGAAAGAGTGACTAAGACACTTCAATAGAGCTGTGTGGCATTGTTGATATTGTTGCTTTTTATAAGCTTTTATTTTTGAAGTGAAAACCATGGTTGAATTATAAGGTTGTCGCAAGGGAGAGAGCGAGTGCCCATAATTGTCAAATCAATAAGTTGACAGCTTATAGAAAATCTGCAAACGCTCTCTTTTTTCAACCGGTCTTCTTTCGTATTCATTCGCAAAATTGACTGATTTTGACAATTATGGGTACTGCGAAGAGAATGTGATCAGCCCTGCGACAACCTTATAATTCAACCATGGTGAAATTTCTTTAGGCGTGTTGAGCACTTTTTGGTAGGTGTAAAAGTTATGAAATCGCGTCAGCACTGTAAACGTCAACAATGCTATTTCTACACCACTATTAATATCATCACTGTAAACGTTAGCGTTGCTAAGGCTTGGTCTGTTAATGCCTGCATTTCTGATTTACCTACCAGGCAAGAAGAAAACATAGCAACGCTTTTGTGTTTTTTATATTAGGACCCCCACATGGGTGGCAAATGGCGGTAGGTGTGTTCAGAAGAAATATTGAAGGCCAATAACTATAGGACCAGCTCATATATTTGACTTGTTAAGGGGTCATGTCGGAAGAGATACATCTTACAATCGACAGTTTTTATGTTTTTTTGAATGGTGACCCCAGAAATTTTTCTGATAGGGGGATGTGTGTTAATAAGAAATGTTGAAAGGCAAAAAAAAAATAGGACCAGCTTATATATTTGACAGCTGTAGGGCTAAAATCGGAAGATATAAACTATAATCGACAGTTTTTGTGTTTCTTGTGTTCTGGGGCACTTCCAGAGCTTGGCAGATAGGGGGTAAATGTGTTCAGAAAAACTATTGAAGGGAGAAAAAATAATAGGACCAGCTCATATAATTGACATTCAAATATAGGTTACGTGTGTTTAGAAGAAACGTTGAAAGATCACCTCCATGCGTCAATACAGAAGAATGTTTTTTTATTGGAAAATTTAATGAATTATTCAAAAGAAGGATCTAAAAAACTGGAAAAATATTTACCGAAAAATTTAATTATGTGACTATGAAACCAAGTGAAGACTTTAATATTAATTTTGATATGGACGAATTTCGGCCACAGGCGATACTAGTTAAATTAATTTAATTAACAATTTTTCTTTAAAGACAGTGTTTTTCTCTCTTAACAGAAATTTTTTCTTTTTCTTGAAAAGAAACTACCTTTCTTTGACCAGAAAGACGCTTAAACGTTATTTTAGTGTTTTTGTTTAAAGAACAATTTATATTCTTTAGTATATATACATTTTTCCAAATTTGTTTCACAAATATTCTTTAGTAATTTTTTATTCTTTAAAATTAAGAACTTTGGTCAATAATGTACCTTAAGCTCAAGTACCTGTTCTTTGGGCTTATTTATTAACTCTTCAAATTAGTTTAATGAATCTATTCTTCGAAAGTAAGAACTATTTTTTTGATTAAAAGAAGTGATTATAAGTATCTAAGAAATAGTTTATGATTATTTAAAAAAAGTTCTTCAATGTCAAATTAAAAAGTTTCTTAATTTTAAAAACCATACTCATATGAAACCATACTCGAGAACTTAGTTGATGTAGAAATTTTAATGAATGATGAACTTTTTCTTTTTTTTTTAATATGTTTTTAGTTCGGTGCATTACTTTAATACACATTCATTTATTTACATACATTTACATTTTAATTCATTTATTTGAATTAATTGAATTTTTTTTTAATTTATTTATTTATTAAAAATGAGAAAAGGCTTTCAAAAATAAATGAGTTCCTTTTAAAACTTGGCGTTTTTCACTTCTAAGTAGTGCTCGATTAAACTTATATTAAATTCATGGAACAGCTACATTTAAGTTTCGCCGTATTTAGTCATAGGTTTTTCTTTTAATACTTCAATATAAGCACTTTATTTTTCGTTAAATTGGCAGTTCTTGTTGTTGTAAACTGTTGAATACTTTGGCCAGAACTCTACTGTACCAAATCTATTTCAAAGAATACGCACCATTTTGTTTATTTAGGCTTGTCTCGCTAACTTATTATTGATGAAAAGGAAAAAAGCACTAAAAATTCCCCTTCATATTTTAATTTGTGTTTTTTACATGGACATTTTAAGCTACACCGATAAGCAAAAAAAAAAAATCAAAAAAATTACACACAAACTCAATGGAAAACTCAATTGGGAAAAATGGGGGTGAATTAAAAGAAGTTTAGACTATAGTATATATAATCAACAGAGTTGAAATTTTAAATGACGCGCATTTTTCAGAGAATAAAAAAAAAACAAATATCAGTTTAAAAAAAAAAAGTTTGAATTTTGCGGGACCATCTTTTAATGTGGCAAGTACGGCATAAACACGGAACAATGGTGGTAAAGACCACCACCAAAAACACCAACACCATGAAGACAAAAATTTCAACAACAACAAAATGTGCCACCCCCAGCCCACACTTTGTGAGCTGACTAATCATATTTGTTGTTGTGATGTGTGCTTTTAAATTATTGGAAAGAGTTGAACAGAGTTCTATCAGTCTCCGTCAATACATCGTCCATTTTATATCGAATATTCTAGCCCTAAAATGCACGAAAAAAATATATTTTGACGTATAATTACGTCATACAGTCCGGTTTGTAAGTCCGGGTATTTTCACAAATTTTTTCAAGGCCATGCTAACATTTTTTGGGGACACTTTAGGGCCTTATACAGCCTTTAATATTCATCGTACAAAGATAAAATGTATGCCAAAATATCAGTTATTTTGGGCATAAAAGCAATATCTAACATTGGATTTTGTCACTTCTTTAATAAAGCCACACGATAGCAAAAGAAAAGCAGAAAAATTCACATTTTTTTATGAGAAAAATGCATTGATGATTCAGTTGCTGCTGACGTTCATATCAGGGATGATATATGGGAGCTTTTAGGGCTTTTTTTGGCTCTTTTCAATTTAAAATGCCTCGAGGTCCCTCCTATTCATTTTAGGAACATTTGGGACATTCTACCGAAAAAAAAAAATCAAAATTTTTTTGAAGAAAAATATAATACAAGCGAAAAACATGTCCAAAACATTTTGAAAAAATGGCCAGATAAAGTAACCAATACCGTCGCTTCTAAGGTTTGCTTCTAAATTGAAAATATTGTTACTGGTGTAGACGACAAACGATTGTAATGCTCGCAGAACTTACGCCCAAAAAAAAAATGGCAAAAAAGCCCGAAATTTTTGAAGCATTCAATTTTGGAAAAACGCCTGAATTTGTAATGGCAACTGAGCCTGAAAGAAGGAAATAACCCCGAATAGTTTTTATATAAAGCCCGAAAGATAACATGCAATAAAATGCAATAACAAAAGAGTTCAGCTACTACAGCTTTATCGCACTTCCTCATCATTAACCCATCTAAAGCCACTACCCCGTAATCATTGAAAAAAAAGATCAATGTTATGGATACCCGTGACCACAAACAAGTTAATGTGGGAAAAATTTACCCACCAATAAATGGGTTGGGCTCAGGGACAACACAACACGTAACAACTAACCATGCGTATACATAGATCTAATTACACAACTAATTTTAATCTCCTTTTGAGTTGACCTTTTGACAAATTAACATCAAAAACGCTACAATTGTTAACAAAGGAACTCATGCGACTTAAAGAAGCAGTAGCCATATAATTTGTTCTACTAAATGGCAAATAAATTAAGTTGTTAGCGTTTCTACTGCTTCTACGGTTAGTGTTAAAATTTATGTGAGAAAGAAGTTCTGGAGAATCGAATACACCTGTTATGAGCTGGTGTAAATATACGATATCTGCCGATTTCCTTCGATCACCTAAAGACTGCATTTTTAATAGTTTTAAACGATCCTCATAAGGAGGAAGGTCTAATATGTCAGTTCCACTTAAGCTCCTTAGAGCAAACTGAACAAAACGTTTTTGGATTCTTTCTATTCGATCAACATTCACATTGTCAGTTGGGGACCAAACTTGACTTGCATACTCTAAGTGAGGACGCACGATTGCATAATACAACGTTGTAGTTGTAAGTATGCTATTAAATTCTTTGGCCCAGCGTTTTATAAAACCAAGCATTGAAGATGCTTTTTTACAAATATTATCAATATGAATGTTAAACGACAGCTTCGAATCCATGCATATACCTAGGTCTTTGACGGTGTCTACACGACTCAAGGCAGTATCTTTAATCTTATAATCAAATATAAAATTATTCCTTTTTCGCGAATTTATGCCTTTTTGGCATTTATCTGGATTTAAAAACATATTATTTTTAGAACACCAAACTTCAAAGGATTTTAGATCAGACTGGAGTAGATCTGAATTATCTCTAGAATTAATCGTTCTGTATATTTTCATATCATCGGCATAAATAAGCAGATGAGAGTGTTCAATGACGTGAGTTACATCATTGATAGCTAAAATAAACAGAAGAGGACCAAGGTGACTACCCTGAGGAACACCTGATCCAGCAATAAATTCAGAAGACAATGCGCCTCGGAAACGTATTTGATAAGATCGCTCCACCAAATACGATTTAATCCAGTTCACAAAATATTGTGGAAATCCCATTAACTCAAGTTTAAATAAGATTAGATTGTGTGGTAGCTTATCAAATGCCTTACTAAAGTCAGTGTAAACACAATCGACCTGGTTACCAGAATCAATAGAATTTAAGCAGAATGTTGTAAAATCGAGAAGATTAGACACAGTGGATCTGCCATTCTCAAAGCCATGCTGACGAGTTGTTATGACTTTGCCACAGTGAATTTTCACCCGATCGTACACCATCCGCTCAGAAAGTTTTGGAATCGATGAGAGCTTAGCGATAGGCCTATAGTTACTGACATCGTTCCTGCAACCCTTTTTAAAAATAGGACTTATAAATGATTTTTTCCAAAAAAGTGGAAAATAACTTTCGTTAATAGATTTATTAAATAATAAAGAAAGTGGTTGACTTAAAACGGAACCGCATTGTGTTAACACTGCGGCAGGAACACCGTCAGGACCAGCACCAAACTCCTCATCGATCGATCTAATATACATTAAAATATCCTCTGGAGTGAAGGATATATGTTCCAAAGATACTCTGGGTTCGGAATTCATATATTCAAAGTACTCTCCATCAGGATTAAAAGAATCTGAACAGAATGATTCCTTAAAAAGATTGGCGAATAGGCCACAAATTTTGACGGGATTGTCAGTAAATCCCTCAGGAGTTCTAAATGAAGAAGGAAATCCATCAGATTTCTTCTTTGTGCTTACGAGTCCCCAAAATTTCTTTGGATCTGTCAATATTCTCAGCTTAACATTATCTAAATATTCGTGATATAATGTAGCTGAGCGATTTTCAAATTCCAGAAACAAACGTTTGTAAGTTTCTAAGTCGTTTGAGCCTAAGCTACTGATGTATTTCTTCCATGCCCTATTCCTGTTGTTGCGAAGAGTCTTTAAATCCTT
The DNA here is from genome assembly GCA_914767935.1 of Coremacera marginata. NCBI lineage: Eukaryota > Metazoa > Arthropoda > Insecta > Diptera > Sciomyzidae > Coremacera > Coremacera marginata. Next base: position 3,453,575 of record OU612048.1, read on the forward strand.
TGTGTACCAAGGGTACGTAGAATTCCTCGCAAATTTGAGACTATAAGGTACTGATTGAGAAAACACAGCAAAGAGTTCCATATAAAAAAAATGTATGGAGTCATCAAGGCAATTTCCATTTATATATTCTAAAATTGCATTAAGTTTACCATGAAGCAACTGATTCAACTTCAAAAAGTCGGGTTTTTTAAAATTGAATTCATAAAGCTTATCTGCTGAATTAGAATTTACTATATTTGCTCTGTCGGATTTGTACCAAATACTCAATGGTGGATGATATTCATCAACAGTAGTTAGAACATGAAAGGCCCTCTTAACAACCTCTTAAATCAGGTAGATTAAAATCGCCCAATAATAAAATGTCGTCATTAACGTCAAGTAAATCAATTATGTAATCTATGCACTCCGCAAGGCTTGCATAGACCTCTACACTACTCTTAGGAGGAACATATGCATTAATAACATATACATTAGAGTTACAATGTATAACTTTAACGCAAATTAGTTCAATATTATAAGAGCAGGGAATGTCAACAATAAAACAGACAAAGCAGTTCCTCACTGCCAAAAGGACACCACCACCGACAGAAGAAATATTGTCAGTGTATCTGTCTTTTCTACAAACTTGAAAACTATTGTCAAACAATTCCAAATCAGTAATGCTTCCGTTCAGCCACGTTTCTGTTAACGCGATAATATCCTCAGAGCAATTTTGAGTTGATAGAAATAAGCTCTGCGTCTTAGAACGTAGTCGCCTTACATTTTGATAGTAAAGGGACAGCCTATTTAGTTTTTTTGAGTCTGGCGGGCGGCTTGAGTCACCCTTTCAGACTTATTTTTTGGCTTGAACTCAGTAACAAGAATTATATCAGTAATATATCAGTAAGTTATATTCTCAGTAACAAGAAGATAATGAGAATAACGCCCGAAAAGTTCAAAAGTTTTTCGGGCCGTATTTCCGAAGTTTTCTGGTATAATTTTCTTTATCCAGATTCAATGTAAGATTATCAAAGTATGGAAGAACAGAACAGATTTAAATAGTAAATTAATGTTCCGTGAAATTAATGTTCTGTGAAAATATCTGCAGATTTCATTAATTTTATTTGTTTTTTTATGTTATTCCATGAACCAGGGGTCCATGGACATTATGTCCGGATAAGGTTTAAATTGTGTTTTTTTTTATGATAAAATGAGTTGCCCTTTTACGCAAGGTCGTTTTTTTTTCACCTTCCGCATAAGGGCAAACTATTTTATCGTAACTAATTTGAAATTTCTTAACTTTTCGGTAAGCAAAAATTCAGGCGTTTTTTTTATATTTTGATTTGGTAAAAAGACCCGATTATTTTCGGTTTGTTTGGCGAAATTAATTCACATTCGTTAAAGAATGTCCAAAATCGCCCAATTTTTCCGGTGATGTTCCATTTGAAAACTACCCCAATTTTGCGTAGAAAAACGTTGAGTGATTTTCATTTTATTTCTTATGTTATCTTTAATTGTTTGTACTTTACTTGAAGGCGATTTTTCCTACCGTCTTGTAAATAGTTTTCAGTAAAACAAGTTCTTATATATGCAGTCATGGTACCATAAATAGCATACTTTTTAGTAATTTCAACAACAAGTGTAGTTTGTCTCCCAAGTTTAGTTTAAATGAAAAGAGCGAAACCCTGAAGGCTGCAAAGTAGTCTTGACAAACAAATTAATTCTGATCAGTGGTGAAACTCCACGCTAAGGAAAGAGGACAGTTACATCTCTCTATACACTAATAAACAGTTTTAGGTGGCGTATTTCGTGCACCGAATAGTTCTTAAAAAAAATGCTAGCCAAATACCCTCGGAGGTGGTATGGCGAAAAGGTCGAATTTCGACCACTGCCGTACTCTAGTCTATATTAAAAGTCTTCAATATCGGGTAACCACTTTTTATATCTAAAAGCCCTATTAAGGCCAAATTGGCCCTATATTTTAATATGAATTTTGACCCTTTTACAGTAGAACCAATATGCTTGTTGCTTTACTTCGTGCCGAAATCTCGAACGCAACATCGTGTTGTTTGTTGAATAGAATCGTTTTATGAATTTCTCAGAGCTGTACAAGCTTGCACCGATAAGATGCTTTCAGTCTGCTAGCAGACTCCAATCAGTTATGGTTGCGTCGCTTTGTCCGCCTGATGCCTGAGAAAATAGGACGATGCCATATGAAGAAGCGATGCATAGTTCATTATATTAGTTTATAGTTGGTATTTAAAAAACGCAGCGCTACTATACATAAACCATTATATAAATCAAGAATCGTAGCTGCTTATATTGTTGTCATTAATACGTATGTATGAAATATTTGCATACATATATTTCCTCCGTTTTTGTAGTTTTTTATTGTTTTTGTTAATCTTCAGCAATATTAAATAAATCTCTTCTCTATATATATATAAAAATTACGTGTATGTTCGTGATGGCTTAACTCAAAAACTACTGCACCGATTTTGACCAAACTTTATGTACATGCTCTATGGGGCGTGAGGAGTGTTTCTGTGTAGTTTGAAGTTCGTCCGACAGATGGCGCAATATTTAGTTTTTTTGTGTTTTTGCACCGTAACTCAAGAACTACTGCACCGATTTTGACCAAACTTTATGTACGTGCTCTATGGGTCTTGAAGAGTGTTTCTGTGTAGTTTCTGTGTAGTTCGTCCGACAGATGGCGCAATATTTAGTTTCTTTTTGTTTTTGCAGAGTAACTCAAGAACAACTGCACCAGTTTTGACCAAACTTTAATTAATATCTAAATACTTTTTATTTTATCACTATAGGGGTAGCGAAGCACACCGGATTGTTCAGCTAGTAATACATAAATAACACAAAAAATTATATTACTACTATAATGGTTTACATATACGAAGACTGGAGGCTGGCATGCTAGTAATGCTATTAAAAACTTTCTTAATATATAATAAATTCGAATTATTTATTGAACTAATTTTTTCTTTTTTCTTTAGTGAACTTATATATTGTTTGTTAAAATTAAAATTTACTTAAGTACGTTACAATAAATAAGCAAATTTTAAGTTACCGTCCTTTATTTTCCTATATATATTATCGTTATATTACTTCATATATTTCAGGTTTTCACAATAGAAATGGTTGTCTAAAAGAAAAGTAACATCGTTATATAATTAAATTGGTGCGATGTTTGAAACTGCTTCAAAATTTCATACGGTGAAAAAAATTGGATTCTTTACACAAAATTTCATTTTTTTCTAAAAAGAATACCAAAAAGAAAAAAGTCAAATTTATCTAAAACATGTGTTCATTAAAACATGCGTTCTTTAATAAATGTGTAATTCACATATTTAAATTTTTGTTTGCCGTAATTTTCAATGACAACTACGTTTGCTGTTTTGATCTTAGACATTTTTTATTCTCCTAACTTTGGGTGAATTAATTGTATAAAATTAAAATTGTTATATGGGTGAATTCCAAATAAATATGAATATGATAGAGAAATTGTTAAATTTTTTCAACTTTAATATCGTTCAACTTTAAATATGGCCGCTGCTGTGAAATTAGTGCGCCGACAAAAATATGACATGTAAGACAAATGATGAGCACCTATCAATTTCATGTAATACCAGAGACTATCAATTTGATAGCAAAAATGTTATTATAACAGTATTTTATGTTAAATTGAAAGTTGTCACGTCAAATTGATATGAAAAATATTAATTTTAAATGACACTATATTACGTTGTAATATCAATTCACAACGTTAAAATGAATGTCTAAAATATCAATAAAATGTACTCATTGGATATGAATCATTGTTGTTTTTAAAATTTTTCATAACACATTTACATGAACATTTTCGGTTGATATGTATTTATCATTTTGAAGGAAATCATATCAATTCGATTTAACAACTGATATGAATATTATCAAAACAAAAAATCCATAACTTCAATATAACAGTTTGAAATGAATATAAATATTATCAAATTGATATGAAAATCATTAAATTGATATGAAAATCATCAAATTGATATGAATATTATCAAATTGATATGAATATTATCAAATTGATATGAGTATTATCAAATTGATCTGAAAAGTATCACCATGATATGCATTGATATAAATTTTACTGGAACGCAAATAATTATTGCAAATAATTTCAAACACTACACAAATTTGTACGAATCTATCAACGAGTCTGTTGAAATAAGTAAGTAATTAAGTATTAAAAAGCAACATGTATGTTCTTATGTTAGGTACATACAAAGTATTTAGTGATAAGTATTCGGTAGTTATATCGATTATTTTATTAGGGATACCAAATTGTTAAAGTTCATAATATCTAAAAGGTATGGTACGATTATGTGATATGATGGTACGGCATGGTATGGTATGGTAAGGAGATATGCAATGAAGATAATCTAATATTTTGAAACCGTTCAAACTTTTATGGTAATGATAATAATAATCACATTTATAATAAAATAATTAATTTGTGGGGTATGTTCCGCTGGATTCCATTACATTATATTATAATATATATATATATATAATATATATTATATTCCATTATCTTGGAAATGAGGCATATTTTAGAAACAATTCATAAAATTTATATTTTCCCAGGGATCCAACAGAACTCCTACGAAACAAATTAATGATATTTTTTTATCTTTTGTTATTATTTATTCTCCTTTAAATGTTATAACGATTATTATAAAGTATTAAATTTTTGTATATTTAATATCTAATACTGTTTAAACTTTAATGAAGATGGTTTATTCGTTGTAACTAATTATTATATTGTTATTTTATTGTCAGATTCTAAAGATGCCGTATACGCTATAAATAAACTTTATTGTAGGTGGAACTGCCCTTATAAAAAAAACTGTGATTATTTCTTATAACTAGTGAATGTTATTTATTCTTTATATTAATAAAAAAAGAATAAATAATAAATGCCAAAGACTTTTTTCTTCTTTTTAATCTAATAAGTTTCATGTTAATAGTTTGGATGATGTTTTACCCCTAGATGATTTTTTTAGATATCATAGTTCAGACACAAAATGCGTTAGAGGAGCAAGTCCAAAAGTATTCAATAATTTAAATATTTTTGAATTGAATCTGTAAAGCAAAAAAATCAAAAAACCAAACAGTTTTACTTTTTTGGTAGAGCTTATTTGCACAATTGAGTAATTTTAGCGTTAACATGAAGGATATTTGCAATATCAAAACTATAATTTATTTATCATATCTACGTTTCCTCATATTAATTTCATTAGGGAAAGATCAAAACAACATTTTTTACATTGTAATATTACAATTTTCAGTATCAATTTGATATGTGCAATTTCAAAATAACAATTATCTTGTCATTTTTTAATATTATTTGATACGGAAAATATCAAAATTACGTTTCCAATCTTAAAATCTTACAATTTTTTATATCAATTTGATATGATTATTATCAAAGAAGAACAATTTGCTATTACTTCAACGTTTTCTCGTATCAACCTGATATGTCCAATATCAAAAAAACGTGAACATCACTTCAATTCTACGTTTTTTTCCTATCAATGTAATAATTACAATATCAAAGTGATAGTAATATTTTTCAATTTTACGTTTTCTTATTACAATATGATGTGTGCAATATCAAAATAGATATAATATTATAACAACTTGATATGCGTAATATCAATATTGCATTAATCTCATATCATTTCTACGTTTTTTCATATGAAAATGATATGAAAAATATCAGAAGAACGCTCGTATCTTATCAATTTAAAGTTTTATCCCATCATTTTGATATGAATCATATCAAAATATTAAAAATTCCATAAAAATCCAACATTTTTCACATCAATATGATGTGGACAATATCAAAATGATAATGAAATTTTAAAAATTTGATACGTGCCAGATCAGAATTGATAAAATATTATACCAATTTGATATGCCTCATATCAATACAACAATAATTTCATATCAATTCCACATTATTTCATTTGAATATGATATGAAATATATCAGAATAACACTTATATCGTATCAATTGAAAGTATTCTCCAATCATTTTGATATGAATCACATCCAATATTACAAATTCCTTAAAAATTCAACGTTTTTCATATCAGTATAGCGAACAATACCAGAATAATATTTTAATCATGTAAATTTGATATATAATACATCGGAAATACATGAATATAATATCAATTCTACGTTTTTAACGTTAAAGTTTGTGGTTAAATCAAAAATGATAGAGTGCTATAATATCAAAATTGATAATTTTCACTATCGGCCGAAAAAAGTAAACGAAAAACGTTAATTTTACGGTAGATTTTGGTAATTTTTTGGTTTAGTGTGAACAACCCAAAATCGTATTTACGCTTTTTAAAAAATTCTATCAAATTTATTTTTGTAAGTTTTTGCAGAAAGGCATACGATTTTTGTCTTGAGTGTTATACCTCTAAAATGTGTTTGTCTATTAAAAATGTCTGGATTTCAGCATTTTATAGGTTAGTTATCTTAATTTTAATATTTTCCAAAAATTAAAAAACGGTTTAGTAATTCGGCGACATAGAAGTTGGTGTTGAAATAACACTTAGGACTTTTAAGGATTTTTTTAAAATTTTTGATGAAATAAATTCTGTACTAAAAACTCGAAATATAGGGAACAGGTAAAAACGAAACAATCAAACATAAACACCTTTTTTTATAATCAATACTTAAAACCGCAAAATCATAAACAACACTCTTGACATATTAATCTATACTTACCATAATCTGCTGATTAAATTTTAATAAACACTTTAAAATGCCTTTTCGTATGTTTTCTTGCAGTTGTGCACTTGACGGCATATCAGTAACGAAAATAGAGATTAGAGCAAATGAAGTAAAATATAACACTCCTGACACGAAGCAGTGACAACACAAATCAGGAAGAGAAAAGCCGGAAGGGAGAGAAAAGCCATTCATTTTGAAATTTACCCATATAAGCAATCAAGTATAAATGTACATTCGACCGTATGGAAATTTAGATTCCGCCATTCTGGGTCTCAAAATTTAGAGGAAATCTTCAAATTTTAGATTTAGTTTTTGTTTAGATATAATATATTGGAAAATTTTAGAGCGTTTTCAGAAAATTTGTGACATTTCTGTAACAAACTAAAAAATATCCTGCAAAGTCCATACGGACCGTATTGATTCCTTTTTAACTCATTGTTGAATCACTCCTACATACTGCACTAACGAAATAATACACCATCATACCCAGAGATGGCGCTACTAGTATGTTATTGAACGTTTCTCTTGAAAGTTCGAATACCACGACAAGTGCATGGAAAAAATTGGAATTCGTGAAAAAAATCGTTAGTTGTCCTAAATTAACACGGTTTTCTGTTACACTACTGGATAAGTACCTAAAATACATATTAGATATCCACACACAATATAGAAAAAAAATATAATATTAGCTCAATGTCAAAGAAACAATAAATATATACATAATAAAAATTTTGATTTTGTAAAAAATACGTGTTTCATTAAACTTAAAAAAAAGTTTACAAATGTTATTTATTTCAAAATGTTTTATCCATGGGTTATAAGAGGCTAAAATGTTAAAAATTTAATTTTTGGAGTTCAATAGGAGTTATAATACTGCCTTATCTTATATTTTTTTTCTGCTAAAAAATTTATATGAGTAACAATTAATTTTTTTATACAGTTTAGGATAGCGTCATGTGAATAGTAAAAGTTATATGCAAAAAACTTGTGTGTTTTTTAAAAAAAAAGTACCTTCAGTGGAATCAAAAACGCTTCATGGATTTTACTATGATTTAAAAAAAAATGGTTACATAAAACGTTTTTAAACCTTCTAACTTGAATACCAAAACGGCAGACTTTTTTTTTCTCCATACAAAATGATCCCGTCTAATGTACGTTATGTACATACAGCAGTTAAACTGCAAAAAAAAACATGTGTGAAGAAACCACTCTGGGACTCTAAGGGTTGAAGCAAACAAAAAAAGGATAGAAAAAAATAATAATCTGCTGAATAAAGGGTTGAAAGAGGGCAGGGCTTAGTTTTTTATTTTTTAATGATCGTTTTCACTTTTTATGTAGGTGCATATTTATGTATAGAATTTCTACGCTTAGCTACGAATACATTTTAGTGATGTCAACTTGTCAATTATTTCAAGCCGATTAAAATACATACATTCCTTGCAGAAAACTAAGTTTTTCTTAGCCCTCCCTCCCCCCCCCCCCACACTAAAAAAAAACCCTAAAATGTGAAATACAGTGGTGCAGTGGTGATTTATGACCTACTTCGCGCTGCCCAAAAGGCCACCCAAGGGCGGATAGCTATCATATGCATGCTTTCAAATAAAAAAGCTTTACAGTCGAGGTGCAAGCTTATTACACTGAATAAAATAATATTTTTTGTATGAAATATATATATATATATATATATGTGAACAAATAAAAAGTGAAATAAAGAATGAAAGAAGGTGTAATGATGTGCATTCATTCTATCACAGCATATGATCAGTCGCTGTGCGAACTTCATGCTGTAGGGCTGCGGTCGCTTGCTTCTACGTTGCCTTATTGAAAACGACAACTGGTATTGCCATGTAAAAAAAAATGTTCATATTATAACTTTTGCGCTCAAATGAGAAATAAGCTCTCCTTTCGTATGCGTAAAACATTAACAACAAAAAAGCTTACCAAACATGTTTGTCTAGCACATGGTAGAATAAGAGAAGTTGGATGCATTTCGGAGAGGCAGGTTGTCATTACTGTCAAAACTAATTAAACAGCTTAAAGAAAATCTGAAAGCGAGGAGAAAAATTTAATTCGATAAATGTAAAGCCTGTGTGATACTTAATTAAATTGATCATTGAAAATTATAACTAGAGCAGTTCAAATAGCACGAATGCATGGATTCAATTGGTGCGAGTGAGTACGCATATGGAACGAATTGGAGAAAGATTTGTAGGACGGACTGTATTTTCTGTGCATTTTTTTTGCCGTTTCTTTCAATTCGTTCTTCGTTAAGTTTCGATTAAATATTAACTGTGCTGTAAATAATTAATTTGAGATTTTTAGAGTAAGCAAAACTATTTAATATAAATGTATGCTGAATTGGAAGTGATGTGAGTAGCTAATATTAATTTATTTAATGCAGCTGCTCTTAAAAACACCAGATATAAAAAAGTAACAACGTTTATCCTTTTCTTACAAAATATGTCTGTCCTGCCCACGCGCCACATGTTTTCAGTTTTTAAAATTGGACAAAAAAAAATTAAGTATCATACGGGCATAAGCAAATGTAAATAAAAAGTGAAAGAGAGCGCGGTCAGAAATGCATCTACCTTCTTTTATTCTACCATGGTCTAGCATAGAGTTGGGCAAAATCAGCACTTTGGCACTGTGCGACCGAGCGTGCTGACTGCGTGCTACGCGTACTAGATGAGGGGGTTGCCATTGCATGGATAAAAAAGAGAGAAAAATTGAGGGGGCTTGCTATAGCACGGGTCAATGAGAGAAAGAGAAGAGAGATAAATATGAAGAGATAGAGAGATATAAGAGAGAGTGGCGAAGCAACTCTCTCACATGCCCTGAATGAAATGTGTGAGTGCGAATAATCGAGGTATTAATTTTTCAGATTTTAGATTTTATGAATTTAAAACAAGTAAATAACAAACTTCTAGAACAATACTAAAATTTTTTTGCACTTAACATATTTGATTAATCATATTCCTGAATAATCGTATAATTACTCAAAGAATTTATCAGAATTCCTATTAATCGACCCATCAGTGATTTGATTAATCCGAAAAACTGGTTAATCGCTGAATCAGTTAATTTATCAGTTAATTAATCTGATTTATCAACAAAAGAATTACTCAATTAATCGCACGGCCCTACTTATAACGCAATATACTCGTATAAACAAAATTCTTCTGTTGTCATTACACTTAGAGAAATGTTAATAGCTATTTTGAAGAATATTTAATTTATACAATTCTCTCTACTCTCTACTAAAAAGTTACTAAGATTTTGCAGTTTTTCAGAAATTTGTTTTGATGAAAAAAATATGGTCTCATTATAAAAGCTTGTTTTAAAGTACTTTTTGAAAAAAATGAATTTTTTAATTGAGTTACAGGACTCAACCATCATGCAATGTCGCTATAATGTAAGTACTTTTTCTACTGGGCTATTGAACAATACCATCTTGTTCCTCTCTTGAAAACTGGAGTGTGATAATTAATTATCCTATGCTTCTAATGAAGATTAAAGTGAGCTTACGCCGTTTGCTGTAGTAAATAAATGATGTTTAGTAAATCCAGATGTAGTAAATCCATATAAATACATTTGCTCTTTGTAGGCTTCAAAATATTGCAGTAATTGATTAAATGTTTTTCATGTTAAGGGCTCAAACACTATTCAACGCAAAGTCAACCCGCCTTTCCTCTTAGCTTGTAGGCAGAAGGTACTTAACCCTACGTCCACACGTGCAAGTAATCACTTGCAAGTAGGGAATATATATAGGGAATATTTATTGTCCCCAATAACAATAAATGGGGTAAGCTTTGGGGTGTGGAAATCTGATTTTCATACAAAAAAAAACATTTTTTTCGCACTTCGACCCGAATTTCGCTACCAAGCACGTTAGACCCGGGCTTGAGCATACCACCAGTCGATTTTCCATAAAAAGATTGATTTTGGAACAAAAATTCAGGATGAGAACTTTTGTTTTGGGTTAAGTTTATGGGTGTGGAAATCTGATTTTCATATAAAAATCACAATTTTTCGCAATCCGGCTAAGATTTAGGTACCAAGGACGATAGACCGGAGCTTTTGAATACGTCCAGTCGATTTTCGGCATAATTGTTGATTTTTAGGCAAAAAACCAGTATGAGAACTTTTCATCTTCTATCCTTTTTTTTTGGTTTTTACTGAAAAAAACAAATTTTGCTGAACCGAGTATTTCAATTCTAGGTCTTTTTACGGTATAAAGGACGATTCATAGCAATTTGGAGAAGAAGACACAAAATCATCCTTTTGGCATCAGCTATCATATGCCAAAAATCCAGGATGAGAACTTTTGTTTTGGGGTCAGTTTCGGGGTTTGAAATTCTGATTTTCATACAAAAATTCCATTTTTTTCGCACTTCAGCTCGAATTTCGGTACCAAGGACGATAGACCCGGGCTTGAGCATACCACCAGTCGATTTTCCATATAAAGATTGATTTTTGAACAAAAATTCAGGATGAGAACTTTTGTTTTGGGGTATGATTTTGGGTGTTGATTTCTGATTTTCATATGAAAATCCCTTTTTTTCGCAGTTTGGCTCAAATTTCGGTACCAAGGACGATAGACCCGGGCTTGAACATATCATCAGTTGATTTCCCATATAAAGATTGATTTTTGAGCAAAAATTCAGGATGAGAACTTTTGTTTTGGAGTAAGTTTTGGGGTGTGGAAATCTGATTTTCATATAAAAATCACAATTTTTCGAAATCCGGCTAAAATTCCGGTACCACGGACGATAGACCGGAAAAGTTCAAAAGTTGGGCTGAGTTAAAAATTTGGGATTAAGATTTTGGGCTAACTTCACACTGTTCCGAAAGTGTTAGTGTGTTAGTAAAAATTTTGGATGTATTGAGTTTTTCGAATTTGCACTTGCACGTGTGGACGCTAGGTAAAATAGCTTTGCAAGTGCAGCTGCAAAAGTGCACCGCTGCTGCCCGTCCCCAGTCTAGCATAACCATTATTGCACATCTGCAGAGGAAGACCTTTCTATTGATACATACCCAATAAATATTGTGGCGAGGGGTGATTCTTTAACGAATCGCATATGATCGTTTTTTTAACTGTTTTCGAAAAGTTTCATTCCGACTTCATCAGAGGTTGGCTTGATGCTTAAAGAAAGCAGCGATTGAAATCATGACTTTGCTAAACTCCATTTAAGATGTTTTGAAACAAAAAAACAATTTTTTCCGACTTTTCAATATAAATGTCCACTTATAACTTGTTCAAGATTTTCATATGAATAAGTTCTCGTTAACCAATTGCTTTTTGTAGTTTTGGCGACTCGTTAACGAATTGCCTTTTATAGGTTTTGGCGACTCGTTTACGAATGGTTTTTTTCGGTTTTGACAAATGTATAACGAAGCCGAAAAAAAGTTGGTCAAAAAATGAAAAAAAAAAATAATTTCGAACTTTTGTAAAAGCCAAATCTTTAAAAAAACCAAAATAACAAAAAAAAAAACCACAAAAAAAATTTTTTTTTACCAAGTTGGGGTTCGAACCCATGTCCACGAACGCTGGCTTTTATTATCAAGCAAACTAAGCAAGATATATTCAGTATCTGAAGTAGCCGAGTGGGTAAGGTGCCGGACTAGCATTCAGATGACGTGGTTTCGATTCTTGACGTGGTAAGTTTGAGTAAGATAATAATTTATATGATTCGTTATCAAATTGCTTTTTATAGTTTTGGCGACTTGTTAAAAAATTGCTTTTTCGGTTTAGACGATTCGTTGACGAAGGAGGGATTTCTTCCGCTCGAGAAATTATAAATGAATCGCTACTAATAATTGCTAATGAATGAAATGTACGAGAATGCGAAACGTAAACGATAACATTAGTGAATAATTTTGTTTGTCGGTTACCTCATTTATGAAAATTGATTGATGAAAACAATCGTACGACTTTAATGAGTGAAAAAAGAATGAAAAATTTAACTTACAAGTTACTAATTTTGATTTTCCAATAGCTTACTAAGCACAATATACAAGGTGTAAAACCTAAGAGTTGTCAAAAGTTCAGCTCTTAGATAGAAGCCACCAAAAATGATAAGTAACGTGACAAAAAATAGAAGTGGTTTTTGACTTGGATCAGAAAACTAGTAAATTTTTGTAAATTGGCAAGAGTTTTTGTATGAAACTTTTTTTTAAGGGTTTGAAGTAGTATAAGTTTATTTTCGAAGTAATAAAATTTAAAAACCTTTTCTCGTTTTTTTTTTTTTTATTGGACTTCGTATGAAACGTTACGTGACGTGGCGTTACGTGACATTTTTTCCATAGTAATTCATTTGGGTAATTAAGTATTAATGTGATTTAGTTATTAAAAAACAAATTTAATATATTCTGCCTCTCCTTGCCTCAACCATTTTTCATTATTTTTAGTCAATGCCTTCGATTTTTACTAAAAAAAAACACGTTTACGAAACATTTACAAAACATTAAATGTAAAGAAAAATTACATTTGCGAAACAGTGCAGACGATTCATCATGGTAAATGAATGTATATTTAAATTGCTTAAATCAATAAAATAAAAATGTTTCTCTAAGATAATATCATTAAATAATAAGTTTTTAATAACTTCTAATTTTTGTGTCACGGTGGACTTTTCGGCGGAAATACCCACATGGCAAAGATTTCCTACTCACCACAACATCAGTCAAAAACGCGCTTGCGTAATAATAATATAAGCTATATTAATATATAATATATAATTTATAAATTTTTATTATAAATAATAATTTATTACTTTCGCTTCAAATTTATACAGATTAATATTTTGTACACGCAAAGCAAATACAAAATCATAATTCAATAACAATTTAGATTATTTATGTCATACATATTTTAGCTGTAAAATTGTGTGGTGGACTTTAAAAAATTTTAAACACAGGTAGCGAGATATCGGTAGCGCCCTCTATGAGTCATTTTTCTAAAAATATTTTGGTGCAAGCATTGAATATTAAAATTCAGTCACATCTCTGTCACGTAGCTCTAATGTCGCTTTAATGCTAATAGTTGTGACTTCTGAAACAAATTTTGCTACTACTATGTCTACTATTTAAATAGTAATAGATACCAACCTATATAAGTACTATTTGTAATTATTCAATAGCAGTGTTTGTTCCAACATCCATTGGATTTGAATTACTATGTGTATGCAAATCGAGCTTGAATGTTTAAAAATACTAGTAATTAATTCTTTGTTTACATGCTTTCAAATAAAACAAGCCATCTAACTGTCAACTTATTCCCATGAGCTCGTAGGAATAAGTGAGGACAACCCCTTTTCTGCTTGCGCTCATTTACTAGTAAGTGGTGCTGTTACAAATTTGCTGAAAAACGATTTGACAAACAGAGCTCCGTCCGAATAATTTTAGCATGTTAAACAACAAAGAGCTGTTCATCATTGAATAATTACAAATAGAAGGTGAACTGCCGTCGTTGAAGCGACACCATAGCTACGTGGTAAAAATTTATACTACACATTGTTATTTAATGCTAGCACCGAAATTTGTGTCCTTACTTATAAGCAATAAATTTCCCCTTGTTTTTCTCATGAGTTTATTTTTGGAATAGTCCTTTTCTGATTAAAGTATTTTTCTTCTGTATAGCTTAAAGCTTAGTATGCTGTAGGAACGAACATTTTTGGGCATATAATTCTACTCGAAAAATGTTGGTGTAGAGTCAAAGTTTTTTATGTGAAGAAAAAGTGCTTAATAAACTAAATAAATTTGTTTAATAACTAAATCAACACCAACACATACTTAATGATTTCTTTATTGTTGATTGTCATAATTCCGCGGCAATTAAATGTACGGGCATATAAATGTCAGCGAAATTCTGGCATTTTAACTCTCCACACATGGTTGTTAACTTGGCTACACTGAACAAATCTTTTCCTTTAACAGCGTACTTTCTAGCGGAAAAAAAAAAATCCGCTACCTGTTCGCTGGCAAAAAACTCAATTTACTTCTTATGGGAATTTTGTGTTCGTTTCAACAGCATACTGAGCTTATTGAGAAAGTATTTTTATTTACATTTCCACAGGAAACTTTCTTCAGTCTTTCAAAACAAAACTGTGCTGCTTATTTTGGTTCGCTTTGTATTTTTGCAAAAGCAAAACAAAGCAACAGCAACAGCAATAAAAATAATTTATATCACTTAGCTTTGCCGCATGTCACACACATAAAATTATTGAAAGCTTCGCCTATCTTTATTTTTTTCTCGCTCATTGTTTTGTCCACGTATGCTGCACATAGTTTTCTGCATGATACAATCACTTACAAGGTAGCCTTGACAACTGCTTTTCTTCTCACGAGCGGCGATCGGGAGTTGTCAAATCAATACAAAGTTTAACTTTTCATCTGTTTTGCTGCTTCTTCGTTTTCTCTTTTCAATGTGTTTTTGACAACTCCAAATCGCCAACAGAATTGTCACTCCTACCTTGTAAATCATTATACCATGTTTTTCTGTTTGGCAAGGCAGCATTGGGCGCATTCAGCGGATTCAAATGTTGTGAGTTATTCTGGTAGCGATACTTTAGTGAGTGATGTTTTTCTCTAAACGGCAGAAAAGTTGTCAAAGTTTGGAATTTTGAGTCAAAGTTTAACCCTAACTTTTTTTAAAAAAAGATATGATTATATTTCTCTCATTATTTCACCACTCATTCTCTAACGCTCAGTACATTTCAAGCTTTCAGTTGAGTGCATGCTTTAGCATTGATCAGTCGGTGTGTTATTTAAGGCGTTCTTTGAAAAAAACATAAACTTGTAACTAAATTTTTAGAGGTGTAGCAGTTAAGGGTTAAAACACTCAACAGTTGAGTTCATAATTATGAAAACTTGCTACCAAAATGCCATATAGCAGTTGCAACAATCGCTTTATTTAGGGAAACGTTTGTTGAAAACATCATCTCAAGAAATGGTCCTGTTAATTGACCACCAGGATCATGTGATTTTAAGACATTGGTTTACTTTCTTTGGGGTTATGTTAAATCACTTGCTTATATCGATAAACTTGAAACTATTGACGCTTTGGAAACCAACATAACTGGTGTAATTCAAGGAATACCGGCCGACATGCTCGAAGGAGCTGTCGAACATTGAACCCACAGAATGGACATTATTTGAATTATTTGAATTTATATATATAAATTTACCCCATTTTATACCTTAAAATAATTTTAGGTAAAATTAAACTGAAGACCCACCCTTACATTTTGAATGTTTATTATAATTTTAGTGTTTTCTAATTTTGAAAAAAATTATTAATTCTGCGAGCAATATTTCGCTAGCTACAGCCCTGACATATCTGCAAAGCTATTGAACTTCGTAGTACAATGAAGTATTTCATAAAAATATCAATAGGTGGTGTGAATTAAAGGTCCGCAGAGAACCATCCATTCTACTTGTACAAACAGATAAAACAAGTAAGAATTTGATATTATTGATACATCAAAAAAGATTACATGCTTTGGATTGAGCAGAGAGCGTATTATCTCTTTCTCTGGCTCTCATTGTAGTGTTAGCTTTTTTTCTCTTTGTTGGCTCCACTAAGCTCTACTAACTCTAACTCTTTTTTAAATGGATATATCCATTCAAAATGGATATTCCAGATAGTTCTCTTTGTGTTAATCTCGTGCTTTTACTTTTTCTATTCTACTAAAATAAAAGTAATGGTGTAATGGACATGGATTCTGTGAATCAATACTAGGTACTTGTGCCACATTTATTATTATATTTTAATTAATTAATTTTTATTTTCGTTCAGTTATCGACAAAAATGCCTTTGTTATGTTTATTTTTTTATGAACTAAATTAAAAACTTGAATGCATTGCACTGATATGAAGTGTTTCTTGCTCTTTATTCTTAATGCTTTTGACGTCACATATCCAGATGTTCCAAGTGAAATAACAATATTACTGATATATCTGTTTGTTGCGTATGTTCTCAAACTAGTATTCCTGATGCTTGATAATTTCACTCTCCCATACATGTTCTATCGTTATGTAAAAGAGAAATATTCCATGCATACTCAATGCTTAGAGAGCGAAACCGATACAAGTTGATATAAGAAAAAAATTTCAGCACATAACTAGCATGCTTGGATGGTTCTTTGCAGAGTTTTAATTTCAACCTTTCTTAAAAAAACCAACAAAATTCTTAATGTTACTTTTTTTTTGATTTTTCCATGTCAGCTCAAATTGAAAATTCACCTTGGTCCTGAAATAGTAAAGAAACATACAGCTATTTTTAAGAATATCTCCTTTAATTTGTTTACTATTATTAAATGTTATTATTTTTAGTACTTTTAAATATATATATATATTTTATTTAGTTTTTTTTTCTATATTTTCAATGTTATTCAAATATCTTTTTTAAATTTATTTTTTGTTTTAAGTTCTGAGTATATTTCATATAAGTATGTGCAAATAAAAGAATAATATATATGTTTATATTAAATAAATTTTTATTAACTAACTTTATTTAATTTCTTTCATCTAATGAGTAATATTTTTGTTTTTATTTTTTTATTTTATTGAACTGGGACTTGTTTTATTTTTTCCAGTGTTGCTACTTTTAGCATATTATGTATTAAATTTAGCTTTTTATTTGGTTACTTATTTTCGTCTTGCAAACTAAATAATACAATTTTATTTAATAATTTTTGTTAATTTTAAAACGTACTATTAAGACAAAATTTTTGTTTATATAATTTTGTTTTTTTTTTTTTTGTTTGTCTTGTTTTTGTATGCAAGTTTAATATATATAATGAATATATATTTATTTTTATTATTTATTATATTTATAAATATATATATATATATTATATATATAAAAATAAAATACTTATTATGTATACAAGTATTGCATTTCAGTATGGTATATAATGTATTTTATTGCATTTTAACCACACTGCTACTAAAAACCGCTTCCCATAAAACGAAGCAGTAACATAGTGGTTGTGGGCGAGGGGGTGTGAATTTGAATTAGTGTGTATGTGTTAGTGTGCTGTGTTAGTTTTAGGTAAGTGCGTCAGATTTCTTACGATTTTAAGCATAAATAATATAGTTTTTCTAAAAGTAGCCCATGATCCGACTTTTGGTTGATTTGTGGCATTTTGTTTTTAAAGAGTTTTATTTATTTTTAAATCATCTGATATAATAAATTAAATTTCTTCTATATAGTATTTACAGCAAATTTTAACTATATTAATTAATAACATGATAAATTAAAAAACAAAATTCAAATAAGAGTTATAACAAAAATATATAAAAACAATTAAAAAATATTTACAGCAACAAATTAAAAAAAAAACATTATAACATATATGTGTGATAAAGTGCAAAAAAAAATATATTAAAAACAGAACAGAATACTTAATAAAAACATTTAAAACAGCCAAAAATAAACAAACATTTGTGTTTTTTTCAAATAATTCAAAATCATATAAAATAATTCAACTCAAATCAAACAAAATTATATTAAAAATATAAGCCAAAGTAGCCGAAATGTGCGAATGAGAGAGAGAGAGAGAGAAAAACACATTTCTTCCGTTTTTTATCACTTTTATGCATGGAACACATTAACGACGGCAACGACGTTCTGCCAAATTTTTTTTACATGTATTTCTTAAGGAGGTGAGTTTGGTGAATATGTCTCACGACATTGTCGCTCTTGTTGATGCCGTCGGTATAGAACTATTGACAGGCGACAAATATTACTCGTTTTTCATTTCTTAGAGAGCATGTCAAAAGCTTTGTTCATTTAATAATTTGGCTGACGTGTGGGAAAGCTTTTTGTTGCGTCGCTTTCAAAATGATCAAGGTTCATTAATATAGGTTTACAGCCCTATTCTGCTTGTTAACTTAACAAGGAATTGTAAAGGAGGTCTTGTTAATGTTATTGTTATGTAATGTAAATATTGGTATTCTTAAAAATCATTTACAATATAAAAGCTCGAAAAAGCTTTTAAAGTTCACCACGCGTGGTGAAAATCAAGTGTCAAAAAACAGCTGTTTTTTATTTATGTTTGGCATTTCTTTCATCTATTTGCTGCAGCAAACGAAATGGAAAATATTACGAAGTAAGTAATTTTCAGATCAATTACTTATTTATAATTTAATTTGATATTTTTAATAGGAATCCTAAATTCGAAAGAACAACGCAGGAGCAGCTGCTGTTCTTCATTGAATTTTGCCGGCAGAATCCCCAACTTTTGGCCGGAAAAAACACCGCAAAATCACCGATGGTGTTGCAAAATTTGTGGGCGGAGGTTGCTGCAAACCTGAACGCGATGAGAGGCCCAACAAGAACCCCAGCTAAATGGAAAGAGGTAACTAACAAGTGTGTTTATATGTAGCCTTTAATAAATTTTGTAAACTTGCAGAACTTAGGCGTTTGGAAGAGTCAGCTGCGTGCTCGCGCGCGGAAAAAAAAAAGTGAGCAGCAACTTACTGGTGGTGGCCCAAGCAGTAGCCGAATGCTCACTGATTTTGAGGAGCGTGCTTTAAGCACATTCGGTGCTGCTGCTGTTGATGGTGTGCCAGGTATCGTCACCTTGGGAATAGAGGTAAGTAAAAATAAACAGAACTTTTAAGTGAAGCTACAACAATTTAATTTTGATTTTTAGACATCTTTGCAAACAGCCATGGTTGAGGAGGCTGATTCGCCGGTAACCGTCAGCGTGGGCTCTGCTTCGCCAGGTGCCGTAAGCTTCGGGTCCAGCTCACCAATGACTCCGAGCATCTGGCCCTGTTCGCCAGCAGCCGAGAACGTACGGGAAAACTCACCAGCGGCTACGATTGTGCGTCCAATTTTGCCGAGTGCAGCGTACTTCGGGGCCGGCTCCCCATCAACCGTGAGTCTGGGGCCTAGCTCACCAGGAACTGTATCCCAGCAAGAAGCTTATGCCATGGTGATGCGCAGCATCGAGCAGAGAGATGCGCGGGATGAGCGCATGCTGCAATTACAGCTTGCCACCTTGGCAGCGATAGAAAAACTTGCCACTGCAATTGCAGAATTGGCAGCCAGCCAAAAAAATAAATAAAAACTGAACTTTTTAAAATTGAAAACACTTATCATTCTCAAAATGTATTTTTTCATAAGATATTTTTGAATTTTTTAAATATTCACATATAAATTGATAGCACTATATTGTTATTTTGACGAAAGTTTCCATTTGAAAAACAATTTGTGATAAAACAAATAGTGCTATCAATTTATACGTGAATATTTGAAAAATTCAAAAATATCTTATGAAAAAATACATTTTGAGAATGATAAGTGTTTTCAATTTTAAAAAATGTCGATTTTTCGGTGTATATATCTATATATTTATAATCAGTACGTATTGAATAAAAAAGTTAATTGATTATATTCTAGAAAAAAAATTTTATGTTTTTTGAAGATTTGATAGATGCAGTGTTAGTAGTTTATTTTATTTTGAAGTAGTTTATTTATTTTATTTTATTTTTATTTTGAATTTATTTTGAAGTGGCTAGTGACGAAAGTTGCTTCTACTGAATGAAGTCTCCGGTTCTACAGTTTCCACTATTTCAATGTCAGCAGGCGCTCCTGCCTTCATTGCGATGTTGTGCAAAATCATACAAGCATTGACAATGTTTGCTGCTCTTTCATGCGAATAATGGAGCACACGCTGCTTAGACAAGCATCTGAACCGGGACTTCAAAACACCAAACGCCCTTTCGACGGTATTACGGCTCTTTGCATGAAGCTTGTTGAATTTTTCCTCTTTGACTCCATGTGGCTCAGCCAATGGTGTGAGAAGCCAAGGTTCGAGAGGGTAGCCTTGATCACCCAAGAGCCATGTGTCGCGTTGAGAAGTGTGATATCTCATGAGGTGTGTTTTGACGAATGATGTTGCCCAAATGCCTGAATCATGGCACGAACCTGGATATTTTGCATTCACAGATGTAAATACTAGGCGGTGATCGCAAATCTGTTTTGAAAAAACACATGTCTGAATGAAATGTATTCTGTAAGCGATTTGGATTAAAAGCAAGAAACTTACCGCTTCAACATTTATACTGTAGTATCCTTTTCGGTTCATGTATAAACTCAAAGGTGTTTCAGCACTATTTGCAGGTGGTGAAACGATTGCCACATGAGTGCAATCAATGCAACCAATTGTACTTTTAATACCAAAGCTTCGGTGGAATCTGCAAGTTCCACAAGAAAGAAAGAATAAGTACAAGCCAATATTTAGAACATCTTTAAAAAAATACCCTGTTTTAATTGCAGCTTGCTCTTCCAGAGTGGTTGGAAATCTCACTTCATTTC
This sequence comes from Coremacera marginata, assembly GCA_914767935.1. Lineage (NCBI taxonomy): Eukaryota > Metazoa > Arthropoda > Insecta > Diptera > Sciomyzidae > Coremacera > Coremacera marginata. The sequence continues at coordinate 3,474,696 of OU612048.1, forward strand.
CTTTGACTTGAATAATTAGTTTTGCCATTTCATGTAAACTGCGGGAAACTGAAGACTGGCTCATTGGCTGGACACAATGATTACCAACGCATTTTTGGTAAGAACCGTGTGCAAAGAAGTAAAGTGCAGTCAAAAGTCTTACAGATAATGGTATAGTTGTACATTGAGTATCAAAACGAGATAACTCCTCAATGAGATTCCAGCATAGTGTCTTCTCCAGTCGAAAGTCCTTCACAAACTGATTGTCGCTTAAAGAAAATGGGTCGTTTTCATCCCGAAGGCGTTTTAAATAGCGCCGTCTTTCAATTTTTTCTTTTCGTTGATCTTCTTCAGCATCAACGTATAAAAGTAATAAATATTCTTCCATGTGTATAGTTAAATTGTAATTTCACAATAACAAGCACAATTAAACCGATCAAGCACTAAATTTTATTTTCACAACAATTTTTCTTTAGCTCAATACTAAAATTTCACTTGTTGTTAAGATACTTTCTGACATTAACAAAATAGTAAAGAAAAGAGCTTTTAAATTTTCACCAGAATACGAAACATTAACAACTTGTTAATATTAACTATTTTGTTAATGTGGTGAGCTTTGTTAAGCTGGTAGAATAGGGCTGTTAGTCATTTGAGAGAAAAGCACTATTTTTTCGCCTTTGCTTGAACTGTCAAAGTAGCTGTTAGCTAAAAATTGTACAGATTCAGATTTTTTTTTTTCTTGATTTCCTTTCATCCATTCTGACAGTTCGGCCGAGCTTCTCTCAAGTGACTTAACCTATATTCATCAACCTTGAAAATGATCAAGTAACCATCGGTATGACTACATGTTTCTCTTTTGTCGTGCAGTAAAGCTGGACAACCAGAGGTAAGGAGTATGCAAATACTAACACAAAATGTTAAATGCAAGTGCAAGAGAAAGTCCCTTCGAACATAGGATATCAAAACTCATATACACAATTCGTGGGTTTTGCATAAAAAAGAGTGTTGAAAAAGGTGAAATCTGAATAACCTTGAAAAAGATGAAGTTTCCTATCTCTGATGCCCGTATGATACTTAATTTTTTTTTGTCCAATTTTAAAACCTGAAAACAAGTGGCGCGTGGGCAGGACAGACATATTTTGTAAGAAAAGGATAGACGTTGTTACTTTTTTATATCTGGTGTTTTAAAGAGCAGCTGCATTAAATAAATTAAAATTAGCTACACGCATCACTTCCAATTCAGCATGCATTTAAATTAAATAGTTTTGTTTACTCTAAAAATCTCAAATTAATTATTTACAGCACAGTAAATATTTGATCGAAAATTAACGTAGAACGAATTGAAAGAAATGGCAAAAAAAAATTCAGAGAAAATGCAGTCCGTCCTACAAATTTTTCTCCAATTCGTACTATATGCGTACTCACTCACACCAATTGAATCCATGCATTCGTACTATTTGAACTGCTCTAGTTTTAATTTTCAATAACAAAAGTTGTAAAAAAAATTAAGTATCACACGGGCATGACGACAGCGACTTCAGGAATTATTTTATACAGACTATAGAATTATTTCTATTTTGCCATTCTCTTTTTTCATTGCTTATGCCGTGGTTATACTACGCAAACATGTTTGGTGAGTTTTTTGTTGTAAGTGTTTTACGCATAAAATGACAAATAAGCTTTTCTGGTATATGCATAAAATTATAACAAAAAAAAAAAAAGCTCACCAAACATGTTTGCCTAGCATAAGCACGGCATTAGAGAGCATGTCAAAAGCTTTGTTTATTCAATATTAATTATATTATAAAGAATTATAAGGTAAATGCAATTCGGAGATCAAAAAACGAAAAAGCAAAACATTGGCGTAGGCATAATGTCACTTTTTACATTTGCCAATACTCGTTCAGCCATAGGGATGTATAATTTACTATGAATAAATTGAGTACCCAAATTTTATGTGTTGAAATGTAATGAAAGGAAATAAAAAGCTGAAAAATTTAATAACATTAACCGTGTTTTTTTAGACATAATGCAGAATTAATTGTATTTTGGCTTTGAACGATGCAAATAAAAGTTAATATTTAAAATCATTTTCATTCGATTACTTAATTCGTTTATGCAGTACCCAATTTATTTGTGTAACCTACCCGCTTGAAGTCTGGATAGCTACTGAAAGCTTTTTCAGTTTTGTGTCAACAAAAGCGTGTGAGCGCTGTCTGCCCATGGGCGATCAAATGGACACCCTTGCTTTAAACTGCTGAAAAACATTAAATTTAATTTTTTTTTTTTAAGAAATCTGCGTTTATTCGTTTTTTTTTATCAGTTAAAGTCTTTCAACAATAACCTCGCCGTTAAGCAAAAACAGTAACAGTAGCTGCGCCGCGATTGTAAAATAAAACTGCCTTAATTACCGTCGGTTGATTTTGACATTATACCTAGGCCTTGGTTATTGCATTGTTGTCGGAGAGAGCTTGTCTCAAAGGCACCTACCCTATAATTGTATCATGAACTAGGCTTTGGGTATGCAAAAGCTTTTTGTTGCGTCGCTTTCAAAATAATCAAGTAGCTATCGGTATGACTACATTTCTCTATTTTGTGGTGTCGTCAATTCGTTTCCGTCAGCGACAATTACGCCGTCTGCCAAACTGTTTTTACATATATTTCTTATGAAGGTGAGTTTAGTGAATATATCAACGAAAATGTCGCTCTTGTTCATGTCGTCGGAATAGAATTATTTCTATGCTGACTGGCGACAAATATTGCTCTTTTTTCATTGCTTAGAGAGCAAGTCGAAAGCTTTGCTCATTTAATAATTTGGCTTTGCGCATGGTAGAATAAAAGAAGGTAGATGCATTTCCGACTGCGCTCTCTTTCTGCTGGCCAGACTTGTCAAAATCAATGCAAATGCCTTATTTGCCTACATTTTTCCAATTGAAGATTTCTCATCCTTTTTAGATTTTCTATGAGCTCTCTGCCTCTCCGAAATGCATCTACCTTGTGCTTTTTGTTGTGTGGCTTTCAAAATAATCAAGTAGCCATCGATGCGACTACATTTCTCGCTTTTGTCGTGTCGTAAAGTCGTTGCCACCATCAATGTGTTCCATGCATCAATTATCAGTCATCCATCATCAATCATCAATTATAGCAGAAATATACATAGCTCCAGGCTTTTATATGGAAAACTTAAATCAAAACTTAAATATAAGAAATAATATATACACATATATGTAAGTACGTTTGCATGAATTTACTCGAATTAAACTAAAATTAATATGTTTGTTTATATAATGATTGTAGTTGATTATATTTTTAACGTTATTCTTTTTTATTAATTTAACTCGGAATTTTTTCTCAGATTTTAAATCTTAATTAAATCTGACATGCTTTTTAAATAAGTTAAACTAAGTTTAAGACTAGTTTAATTTTGCAAAAAAATTTTAAAAACTTAATTACATTCAACAAAAAATATTCTTAGATTTTATAAATTAGAATCTATTAAACCTGCTTTGAGCTGATCTAATATAAGGAGTTAAGTAAATCGGCATATATAATAATAATAATAATTATATTGAGGCTGTGTCAAGTGCTACCTTAAGAAAAGTTATTAATGCTAAATTGTACACGTTCGAAAATATGAAACACAATGTGATGTAGAAGCACACAACAGTTGCTACTGTGATAAAATACATAAAAATTCAAATGCATACAAATCAAATACGAACTTTTGAAAGTTCAAATTTATGCTTTTAGATTTTAAATTCAAATTCTACATGTTTAAAATCGTTAAAAATTGAATTTGATATTTAAAGGCTTGAATTTGAAGTTTGAAAAGTTGACTTTGTTGTGCATAAAGTTGTTTTGATATTAAAAAGGTTGAATTTCAAGTTAAGTCCTCTGCCAAAATTAAATTTCAAAATTAAAAGCTGCAAAATATTGAACATTGCAAAATAGTGCAAAAGTTTTGTACAGCATTTCTACACTTTATTTCATTTTATAAACAAATAATGTGAAATAATAGTCAGCCCAGAACCAGCTCAACCACCCAGAACCAGCTCATATTCTGACAATATTGAAAAAATTATTTTGATTTCCATTGACTAGATAATTTGTTTTTAATTTATTTACAAATGTTATGGTGTATGCATGTTTTTTAATAAACTAAAACTAATGTATTATAAATACATGTTTTTAATATATACTATATAAACCAAGCTATTGTTTTTCTATGTGAACAAAATTTGTAAGGGGCAAGTTACTTAAAACAAGAAAATCCCTTGGTTATGCTTATTTTTTATATATGTATGTGTATTGGAGTTGTGTTGGTTTTTTTTTTTTTTTTGTTTCTTTATAAATAATCTTTAAAAATATGTTTTATATTGCATCATATCTATTATATGGTAATTTATTATTATAATTTTTTACATATACACATATTTTCTAATATAATCTATGTTATAAACACTAATGAACGTACTTTTTTTGTATGTACACATGTGTATGAATTTAAATTTAAGTTTTTGCTTTTTTTCATATTAATTTAAAATATTGCTGACTTTCACTCGTTTTTATTTTGTTTGCCTATTTATACCAAAATAGTGCAAAAATTAGCAACGAATCGAAATTTATGAGTTAGTGCTGTGTATTGAGCCGTGTCGTAGCTTTGGAGACAGTTTTATTTTTTTTTCTTAGACCATAATTTTGTTATTCTTCTTATATATCGCGCTTAAAAAAAGCCGAGACGATAACTTCAAAAATTCTGTATTTAAAGCTAAAAGTGATATATTATTTATTTTGACAGATTGATAGTAGGCTGTTACTTCTTATATGTACGTCACTATGAGTTATAATTTATCATAAGCCGAGTTATGAGCTCTGGATCAGAATCAGCAGTCAATTCACATCAATCATCACACATTCATCTCTAATCATTGATCATTAAGCACCAAAAATGAATAATCAATCGTCTACCATTAATCTTCAATCGTCGTCAATCATCACTCTTCAAACTTCAACCATCAATTTATTAATAGTTAAATAGTTAAAAGTTGTAAACGAAATTTGCTGCCCGAAAAGTTGCATAAATGAAAAAGATTTTTTTTTCATTGACATTTAACCAGTTAAATTTTGTAAGTCACCTTTTACATTGGCCAAGAATTGATGATCAAGTCTTGCATTTATGGATGATAGATGCGGACATAAGCGTGAGAGAGGGTAAATTTAAAAGGGAATAGCAAAGAATTGGCGCCAAGGCTTGAACCATGGTAGAATAAGAGAAGGTACGAAGGTAGAGAAAAAGAGAAGGCAGACTGCCATAACTGTCAAAACGAATTTGATAGCTAATAGAAAATCTGAAAACGATGAGAAAGCTTCAATTGGAAAAATGTAAACAAAAAAGTGATTTGTATTGATTTTGAATATTTTGGCTATGCGAAAGAGAGCGCAGTCCGAAATGCATATACCCTCTTTTATTCTACCATGGCTTGAAAAGTGTAAATCAGGTCTAACCATAAAATGCATTTTAGGTTTATAATGGCTTGCTTATGGTAGACAAGGCAGAGAGAATAAATATAATGCATGGAACACACTGCCAAATATTTTTTACATGTATTTCTTATAGAGTTTGGTGAATATGTCTCAACAACATTGTCGCTCTTATTGATGTCGTCGGCATAGAATTATTGCTATTCTGAGAGGCGACAAATATTGCTTCAATTTTATTTTATTTTACTATGAATATTGAAATATTCATTGCTTAGAGAGCAGGTCAAAAGCTTAGCTCATTTAATAATTTGGCCTTGCGTGTGGGAAAGCTTTTTGTTGCGTCGCTTCCAAAATAGTCATGTAGCCATCGCTATTAACATGTCCTGCCAGCATTTTGAAATGCCATTCATTGCCAATCGCCAAAAAGTGACGTCTAAGGTACATCTTGGAAGATAATTTGACACAGCTTGTATTTTACAAAAACAAAATATACGAGTTATCGCATATTTATCTTCCCAACAGGCAATCAGGGGATTGTTTGTTTGATTCCTAACGATTCAACTTCTTGGCGTTACCATGATACAATTATAAAGTAGGCTCACATTTAAATGGCTGCTCAAACAACAAGTTTTGCAACAACAACAATAAGAAAACTAAAATTCGACCAGTCGATTTTGACATACAGCTTCCATTTTACTCCAACTTGAGCCTACCTTATAATTCTGCCATGGGCGTTACTTTTGCATCACTTCCGTCTTTCTTAAAATAACTAAAAAGAGACTTTTTTGAAGTGTATATAACGAGACGCCATCAAAGTGACGCCGACGGGAAACAGTTTCTACCGACAGAAGTGACTTTTAGGATAAAATAGCGTTAACGCTATTTTAAAGTCACGCTTTAGTGCCTTCGGCGATAGTAAATGTTATCAGGGAAATTTTAAATTCTTAATTTCTCGTTTGCTTTGCTTGCAGGGAGAGAGAGAGAGAGAGAGAGAGCCAGAGAGAAAGAAAGAAAAGCTTATTTCTCATTTTATGGGTAAAAAACTGTACAACAAAAAAGCTCACCAAACATGTTTGCTCATGGTGGAATTAAACAAGCTAGACGTGATGTTTGCAAATTTCGCTACGATTTTCAAAAAGTTTTGATAGAGAGAAGCGCACTGTAGAAAAGTAAATGGTAAATAGCAAAAACATTTTTTGAGAGAGGTGAAAACATTGCGCACACCTAATTGAATTTCACCATGTGTTTGCCTAGCATAACCACGCTTAAAGGAATAAAAGAAAGTGAAAGAGTTTAGAAAAAAAAATATGAACAAATCGGGAGCTTCTTTTCAAATATCACAAACATTATCTGCTTATAGTCGGCTCGCAGCAGTATACTTTGGGCTTAGTTTAAGTGCGTTTCTTAAGTGTTCTAAAGTTGATTGCATTATTACGGCACCATCTTTATTTTAACAATATCTTGAGGAAGACGACGTGTGCATGCAGACAACTGAAGTATTGAAAAGCTGAAGTTAATAATAAGCAGTAGAAAAAAGAAAATAAAAATAATGGTAAGTTGTTAGTGTTGTAAGTCTTTAGTGAGCCTTTTTTATTGTTAGTGTTTTACGCATAAAATGAGAAATAAGCTACTCTCTCGTATGCGTAAAACACTTACAACAAAAAAGCTCACCAAACATGTTTGCCTAATATAACCACGTCATAAGCGAGCTCCACTTGTTCGGCTACCTGCATATCCCCAATACAATTAAGATTTTTTTTTGTGTATGTAGTCTAAGCCAAAAAAGTCCAACCAGCACTTGGCAGATATACCTCTAAAACAGGGCTTGGCGCTCCATAGCGCACTGAGCGCTCTCTAAGGCTGGATTCACTGACCATCTTCAGCAAGTTTTGCACGTTTTTTTAATATAAAGTTTTTGTGCTCTCCGCTCAGTGAGACAGACTTGCTGCACGCACTTCAACTTGATGAAAGTGGTCAGTGAATACAGCCTAAGCGTAACGTTTCACATATACAAAAAGCTCACAACACAAGAGTGTGCGCGATTTGAGAGCGCACCAATACTAACAAGTCAAAATAAAATGTGACTGTGTTAGAATGCCCAGGCCTGCTCAGGAAGATATGAAGACGAGTACTCTTTTGCGCTAAAAGAAGGTTCCATTGCAAGTTCGTCGTTTGCACTTCAACCCAGTGACCCAAAACTGCCGTTTTCGAATATATTTATGAAGTTTTTCGGGTAAACCGTTAATTTTCGGCACTCATAAATGAACTCTTTTTGTATCATTTGTCGGACTAAAATGCCTCTCAAAAATGAACCATACGAGTAGTTTATTCGGAAACGAATTAAAAAATGAACCATTTCGATATTGATATTTCAAAGGAGAAAAGTCGTGAGGAGTCAAAGAAGAAATGTGTGAAATATTAAAATAGTAATCAAATAGGAAGTTATTTGATTACTTTTTTGCATGGAATGTTGTCGTGGTTTTCTTTCTATTTGGGCTTGACCATAATTTTTGATAGAGATCTTGAAATGTTATGACAGACTTGTTGATAGATGAAAAGGAAAATAGTTTTTTCACACGTGTAGCAGTACATCAAATATATAAGTTGGTCCTATTATTTTTTGTCTTTCAACATTTTTCCTGAACACAGCTACCCCCTATCTACCACCCTTCTTTGGCTTCCCATACAAAAAACACAAAACTGCAAAAAATGTCGAAAAGAGTTTATAGCTCTTGCAAATGTACTCTTAGAAAAATCAAATAAGCAAGCTGGTTTTAATATTTTTTGCCCCTTAACATTTCTTCTGAGCATATCTACCCCCTATCTGCCACCCTTCTTTGGGTACCCATACAAAGAACACAAACACTGCAAAATCTGTCGAAAATAGTTTATATCTCCCCCAAATGGGTTCATAGAGGGGTCAAATATATTAAGAGGTCCTATTATTTTTTGCTTTTCAACATTTCTTCTGAACATTCCAACCAGAGAACTGCACAAGCCTACTTGAAATTCAATCTTTTTCAAGTACTTAAATTCCCATTTTTACACAGTGTTTGCTACAACACCGAATTTGTGAAAATAAAAACATTTGAGGTGGCAACACTATTAACCATCTTGAATTTTAAAATTCTGACATCAGATTCGAAGTCAGCGACCCCTTAACACTGTTAAATGATGCTTAAAACTCTTAAAAATACATTTTACTAGGTGGCAACACTATGGTGAAAATTTAGGTGGCAAGCCTCCATCTTAAATTTTAAAACTGTGACATTAGATTTTAAATTAAATCCTTTGTCAGAATTTCAAAATTACAAGAATTCGCAAAAACACAATAAAATCTTGGTGGCAGTCCTAGTCGCCATCTTGAATTTTAAATTTTGACATCAATTCAGAATCAGCTACCCCCTAAAACTACCAACCACGTTTACAGTAGTATACAGAATTCTTAGAAGTCCAAATACGCTCAAGCTTTTCCTACACAAGCTCATTGAATTTTTTGGATACTTGCTTTTATATTGGATACTTGCCTTCAATATCAAGCTTTTCAAGCTTTTTGCCGAAGGCATAAATTTTTCCTTTACTTGGTAAAGGAGCCCACACAAGCTGTCGTGGGCTTATTTATTTTCAATCACAAGTCATACTTGATTGAAAATTATCAAGCTCAAGCTAACTTGTATTTTAAGCAAGTGCTTGTGTGCAGTTCTCTGATTCCTACCCCCTATCTGCCTCCCTTCTTTAGGTCCACATACAAAAAACACAAAAACTGTAAAAACTGTCGAAAATAGTTTATATCTCCCGCAAATAGACTCCTAGAGGGGTCAAATATATCAACATTTTTCCTGAACACACCTACCCCTCTCTGCCACCCTTTTTGGCTTCCCAAGCAAAAAACACAAAAACTGCAAAACTGTCGAAAAGAGCTAATAGCTCTTGCAAATGTACTTCTGAAGGATCAAATAAACAAGCTGGTTCTAATATTTTTGCCCCTTAACATTTCTTCTGAGCACATCTACCCCCTATCTGCCATCCTTCTTTGGCTTTCCAAGCAAAAAACACAAAAACTGCAAAACTGTCGAAAAGAGCTTATAGCTCTTGCAAATGGACTCCTACAGGGGTCAAGTATTTGAGCTGGTCTTATTATTTTTTGCTCCTCAACATTTATTCTGAGCACACCTACCCTGTATCTGCCACACTAAAAGTTAAGTACTTACAATGCATACACTACTAACAGAATGATAATGTTTGTGTTCATTTTTTATGCCATCGTAGTGTAGTGTGTTTGTTTACGTTCGTGTATACACAAACATATTCGCTTCCGAATGTTGAGTCAGGTTTTCTACGAACACCAAAATAACGCACTGTTTATTTTCGCTCCCTGATTCATTTGTATTGATCACACAATATTCTCAAGGAATCGAAAAATTTAAGCTTATGGCTATAATAATTCAATTGGCGACATACATATACGACTATCTCTGTCTGCCTTTAGTAATAGTGTTATTACCTATCCATCTGCATGAATACATTTGTTTTGCCTGCAACAAAGTGTACACTTTCGTACTGTACCACATTTTATAGTATCTTTCAAACTTGTGTACAGTACTTTCAAATCAAACACAGGCTGAAGCGAGTACTGTACAACATCCGGTTGGATCTTAACAGAGTGTGTACACAACTTTTGTTTAGTTGCATAACTATTTTTCTGCAGACTACTTTGTCTTTTCAAAACATAGCAAGTACACTAAATAGATTTTGTTGTATCGCTCGAAATAGATATGAAGATCATGTTAAAAAATCATGTTTAAAAAGATCTACTTTATTTTTAGTTTATTTTATTCACTTTCTTTTAAAGGTGTTGAAATTTTAAAAATTTAATTTAATCTTTTTTAAGGTTTGTATTAATTATTTTCACATTTTTTTATTTAATCTAATTTATATACATGTACTTGGTATACGAGCACAAGTATGCGAGGAAATTTCATTTCGAAAACACTTCGGTTTTGAGTACAGTACTCGCATGTTTTACTTTTGTTTTGTAGTGTACTCACTCGTAGTTGGTTGTGTACAATGCTAGAGTGTAAGTATACGTGTTTCAAGCAAATGTTTTGAATAGGCATTCGGATGTATTCGTGCAAATGTCTTTTATGAACTGTTAATTTTGCAGCTACAAATCGTTAACATTTTGCGGTTTTTATAAATGAAAAATATCTCTATATTTAACTTAACATACTAAACATTGTTTTCTTTTTTTTTTTTTTTGGTACTTTTTTTTTGTTGCTTTTAGTTTTTGTAGCTTCTTGCTTTTTTGCTATTCTACGTGCTTATAATTTTACTATATTACAATGCATCATTATAAAGTTTGTTTTAAAAATGCTCGATTTTTTCCTTTTTTTAGTTTTTTTTTTTTTTTGTAATGTATGTCTTGTATTTTTTTTTTTTAAAATTTTTTTTTTATTATGCTTTTAACATATGTGATTTTATGTGCTGATATATTAGTTATATACCTGTATATATATATCAATATCCGCATGTATTTCACTTTATCTAAGAATACAATATATACATAAACTCATATTAGTGTTACTTAGTTATATTAAGCATATAATTATTGTACGTTTTTATTTAAATACTAACTGCAAAACTGTTGCTGTTTTCTCGGTATGCTAAAAGGTAAATTTTATTAAGAATCCGTTGTCGGAACTGGCACCTTATTACTTGCAGATATATGCATGTTTGTCGTATAATATTCAAGCTCGTTTCTAATAATATTTATTGAGCTTCTATAAAGTGAAAAGATTTTGAAATTTTGATGTTGAATGGGAGGTCTTACGTCTTATATGCACATGTTAGGACTTTTTATTTATCTCTTTCGACTTTCGACTTTCGACACAAATTTTAAAAATTCAGCCAGCTTAGAGTTGAGTTTTGGTAAAAGTGACAGAAAATGGGCAATATGGTCGAGTGATTTGGGAATGAAAATTTTACACACAGAGAAATTCTTTCCTTCGTCGAGAATTTGCAATATAGATACAATATAATATTTATTTGTTATACAAAATGAGGTATCGACTCTGCGTGGGAGTTTTTATTTTTTTGTTATTATTGGCAAATTCTAAAATTCGTTTGAGAACTGGTGTTTCAATAAATGTTACACGTCTGGCAAGCATAAATGTGACTTAAAATGGATTTTTCAATAAAAATCGAAAAACATTTAGATCAAAAATGAATTTAAAAATTCAACTCGTTTTTTTAATTATTTTAGATCTAATAGTAAAAGACATTTAAATATGTTTTTGACATTTAAATAATAGCGTACAATAATTACTTATATGTATACAGTTACTCATGAAATTAAGCATACATTTAGAAATTATATGAAAATCTATTAATACCGGATTAACCAGAAGGCTTATATCGATTCTTTTTCTTGTTAGTATTGTTACATATGTACTACATATTAGATGGGTTATATTTCTTAAGTGTTTCTGATCTATGCACGCACCATTGAAACAGTTTTGATTTTTTGGTTAAAAATTAAAGATCATTCATTGTGATGTCCTAAATTCTGTCGGTTGTGCTACTTTTTAAGTTGCATTTGTTCATTTATTAAATTCTAAGCTCACTTTTTCTTGACAGCTCGATGGAATTGCAAGTATGCCGCGTGGTTAGTATGAAGTATTTTTGTAAATACATTTTTAAGAAGAGATCATAGCAGTGTGTATTTTTTAATATATTTTAAGAAAACAAATTGATAAAAAAATTCCACAAAATTTAATTTTAACCTGTGATTCGTGAAATCAAAGTTCCATAAAGTTCCATCATCAAACACTCATCATTATCATTATTTGAAAAAAAGATAATCAATAATTCAAAGGATGCAGCCTAGAGACCTGCATGAGTATGCTTTTTCGCCTACCTGAATATATTCGCTTGCTATAGAATAATAAAGTTTACTTTATCGCTTTTCTACTCATACCTGCTCTAACAATCTCTTTGTTTTATGCACAAATATGAAACCACGAGAATAAGAACCCGTTGCTTTTAGGAATGATAGTTAGGGGCTTTTATCGATTTTGTGATTATCGATTCCGTTCCGAAAAAAAAGTGTTTTCGAGTCATACAGTTTAAGATATGTAGGGTCTGGAAAACAATTCAAGATAGTGGTCCCAAAATGGCATCCCAAATATTTTTTTTTCAATTTTAGAATGTTCTTACTCAAAAACTATGAACTTTAAAAAAAAAATAAATGGGAACTTCGGAAACTGCAATGTAATATTGTTTGCTTTGTTTCTTGCAAAGCTCTATATTCAAAAATTGCAGGACATATATAAATTAATTCTGTATTAAATTCCGCCATGCCTGAATATTTTTTTTTTTTTTGGTAGCAGTGTATTTTTCTTTGCTATCATGTCCCTTTCGTCTTGCATCATCGATTTGTCTTCTTACAAGTCTTAACAAAGATTCTGCATTAAATTTCTCATATCTTTCTAACATTCTTAAGTGTATAATCAAGGGCTCGAAAGAAAACTCCTAGACGATGAATATATAGAAACGGCTTGCAGTTTTCTGGGGAAATGCTCTGCTATTTTGATTTCTTCTTCTTCTAAAATAAGTCTATTTCTGTTGGTTCTAAGTTCCTCATATATGTACCAATAAATACCAAAAAAAGGTATAGAAATAATCCTTTTGGTTTTTCCATTACAAAGGTATTTTAATTTGAATTTTGACTGTATGCTTAATTTTGTGAGTAACTGTATATTTATATATAGCATAAATATGGTTTTTGTGTATGTGTAGTTGTTGGTGTATTCAGTATGTACTTCTTTGTTTAATTTTATTCTTTTTTTTCTTGTTATGATTTTATATAAACATACATATAAACATATATATGCACATGTATGCACATGCTTATATGTATTTATATATAGTTATTTATTTGCATATGTGTTTTGTTTATAGATATAAGGGCGGTTATCCGCAAGGCAAAAAGTTCATGTTCCGTCATGTTTCAATAATTTGAAACATTGAAAAAGAAAAAAAAAAATTTAGTTGTTATCGCAAGCAATTCACGGCTGGTGTAGTTTTTTAAATTATAACACCAGCAAATACTATAAGGGATGTTATACTGTTGAGTTAGTGTGAGAGAGAGAGAGCTCTTTTATAATTATGGTTAAAAGTATTTGAATTTGTATTTTTTTTTTTTTTTTTGCAATAATCACCACTTAGAAACAATATCTACAAGCATCTTTGCAACAGCTGTTTATTAAACAATGTTAGTACGTTAGATTGCTTAGTTATCCACCAGAATACGTTTGCAACTGAAAGTAGTAAAAAGCATACAGTTTTATTAACAAAGTTTTAAGTACGCGGTGTGTTTATGTTGTTATATAAAAAAGTTAGTTTATTAAGGTTATAAGCCGCAACAAACTGTTCTGTCAGACTCAGTGAGTCCCACTACTGGAGGAACAGACCATATGAACACTGCAACATTCTTACTATGACATCCCTAAGCTTAGTTTCACAAGTTCATTTACTATTAAAGTCCCAACCAGGGTAGAATAGCGCAATGGCGGACCTGATTCAGTCTTCGATATATCAATCTAACCTGATGGATCCAAGTTGGACTGCGGAGTTGGAGCCGGTATCTTCTCAGAGAAACAGAGTGTGGCGGAAGCTTTACGTCTACCTGATTCGACTAGGGACTTCTTCCTTCTACGTTTCCAGTGCGGTACCAGCTGCAGCCCAACTAAGTACAGTGAGGGGAAGGATTTGCTCTTATTACCTTGCCATAGCTGATAATAGATGGAGAGCATTACCAACGTGTACCACATAAAGAAAAAAAGGTTGTGGCCAACCTACAACACAGGTAGAACCCGAGATATGCTATCTAGATCCCGGACCGACATAGGTAGGATCACAGCTATCATAACTAGGCACTGATGCATTGGAGTGCACGCTGAAAAAAATCTGAATTCCCTTCAACTGCCACTGTTGCAGCTGCGTTAACCCAAACGAAATATAAACACTAACCCACTTTCTTTGCACTTGCCCTGCTCTATCCGAGTGGAAATCAGTTAAAGAGACCTTATTTATTTACTGATATGATCCGAATATGATATGGATAGCCTTTTTAAGGAAACCTTATTAATATCTATTCAGGGGAATATAAGATTTTCCCTAGGCTATCCCTACTTAAGGAGTCCTTTTCAAATTCTGCTCCAGTTATTACCAGGATCAGGTAACCTGATCCGGATGAATATTAAAAACTGCGTCACGTTTAAAGTCCTTATCAAAAAAAGGATTTCCTGATCATTTTCTGGCTGTAGTTTTAGGAAAATGTCCACTCGGGTAGCCAATCTAGTCTAGAAGAACTCCGGGCAACGAAAATTTGCAACCTACTGACATTTACTAACCGCACTACTAGGGGTAGTATCTTCATTCAAACCAAACAGCAAAGGACGGCAATGTGCTGGGATCAGAGTCCATACAACGTGTACCAAACCCGCTACAAAACTGTACAGAAACCTCGAAAATAGGGTCGCACAAGCAGTGAGTCGTAGATGAATGGAACTCATGTGCAGTACACGATGCGAAAAACGGACTCTGTTCATCCCTGGTACGACCACCCAGAGATTGCAGGACACTAGTGGGTGTCCTCACCCGAAGAAGATGGGCATAGCAATGGATGACAACTGTAGGAATTACAAGGAAGCAGGCATGGCTGGGACACCCCGGAATATCTGCCGCGCCTTACTTAGTCAAGACTGATAAACCTAGGCTCACCGACGTTTCTGTCTCTAGAATATGTGTTCCAAATCTCTACGGAAACCCTCCTAAGATTCTTTACCGATCTTCTCCGATGTCTTTACCAAATCTTTACCAACCTAAGCTAACTTCATGCAAGCTGCTTGTACCCGGTACCACTAAGGACGAGCACGGTCTATGCGAGCCTCCGCCAAGAAGCAGCCAGCAACACTCACCTGTTGCGTTGTTTTAACTTGCCACAATGGCGTCGGCTGCGCTTGTGCACACTTGTTGGCTAGCAAACGATCATAACCTTGAGATCCTCCAAATCGTCGGTCAAGTATTCGACACATTCAACATTGTTAACGCAAATTGCAGCTGCCGATTGTGCAACATTAGAACTTGTTGCTTCAGTCGTCATCGTCGTCGTTGCCGATGTCATATTTATTTGCTGCTTTGGCTGCTGCTGCTTTTGTATTTCTTCCTTGTGCAATATGTTCTTGTAATTTAAATGCTGCTCAGCTGCAAACAAATCATGAAAATGTTCTTGTTGTGTCTGATGTTGCTGCTGCTGCATAAATCCGCCCTGATGCAATGTTAACGCATGTTGTTCTTCATTAACAAGAAAATCCTTAACGTCACTGTCATTTGTAGAAACCGCTGCATTCGTGTCGACATCTACTGTTGCTGTCATTAGATCACAGCTATTGCTGGTCATATCGTCATCCGCATTGCACACGCCAACATTATCACCAACATCGTCATCATCGATGTAGGTAACATTTTGTCGCAAGTGCAAGTGATTGTTTATGTCAATGGCATGCGTCTGATCATTGATCACATCGCCAACGACATGAGCACCCGGCATATTATCGTCGTCAGCTTCAGCATGCTGCTGCTCGCCTACGGGACGGTTATTGTCATCGTTGCCACCACAGCAGCCATCGTCTTCGACTTCATCGTCTGTGTGTAAATTATTGCAACTTGTAATTAGAATATGTCCCGAATTGTCATTTTTGAGTATGAAGTTATTCATCAATGCATGCTCATCATCATCATTATCATGTAGACTAACGTCACCAACATCGCCCGTGTTACTGACGCCAGCATCGTTACTTTCGTTGCAAGCCACGTTCAGGAATTGGCGCTTGTGTTGCGTTTGCCGTTGCAATTCATAGGTGGCAACAACATTGCTTTGTTGATTTGTAAAATTATTGTTGTGTTGCTCGTGTTCCACGAAATAATGCTCAAGTGCAGTCAACTTAACAGCATTCTTGCTGTCGATAAGTTTGTCATAGCCTTGCATTGCAACAACGTGCTGTTGCTTATTTTTCTTGGTGAGTATTAAATGACGGTTGTTGTTGGCACTGCCAACACGTAGCATGCTGTTGGCCGCACGTTTCAGCCCTTTTTTATGATCAACAACTAGTTCTCTTTCATTTTGCATTTCCACTAAATCGTCGGTTAGCTCGTCCAACAATTGCTGCTGACGCCGATAGTTGAGGTCTTGCTGCTGCTCTTCCTGCTCTTCCATTTCCTTTTGGTGCTCTTGTTGTTTGCGTTGCAACTCTCGCTGTTGCTCCGCTTGTATGATTTGTTCAGTATTATGTCACAATATGTCATCGTTTTCATTGTCGTCATCGTGCTCGCCATCAAGATCGAAATCATCGTGACCTAAATCAAGATCCATATCAGGATCGTCGTCTAGATCGAGTGAATGCTGATTGCTTGGTGATAGCGATGACTGATGATGACGATGATGATTATTATTGTGTATGCTGTGATTGCTTATGCCATTATTTTTGCTGTCGTCATCACGCCACTTATCCATTGAGCGGCGGCGCGCATTCATAAAAAAGTTTCCCACCGTAGTTGGCTCTAATCCAAGCTGACGAGCGATTGTCACCTGCATTTCTTTTGAAGGCCTCTTAGTTTCCTGGAAAAAACAAAAATATGAATGATTAAATGATTTTTTTTTCCTGTGTAGTCCTCTCCTTACCTTAAATATGGCTTGCAACGTACGTCGCTGCAAATCGGTGAACACCAACCGCGGTTTCTTAGGCTGCGGCATGTGTTCGATATGTGGTTCATCTTTACGTCTGCAAACAACTGAAACAGGACCACCAGCAAGTGGAGCGCTTCCAGTACCAGAAACATTACTAGCCATGCCTAAAAGAGAATGATGCGGTTTAAGCTCTGCACCGTTATTGAAACATAAAGAAAAAGATAGAAGAAAAAGAAATATTAAAATCATACTTTAATAGCTAAAGTTATCAGCTTAATTACCGCTGCTGCCACTACGTTGTGGTATTTGTGCCGCTGCCATACGCAGCGCGGACATACGCTGGAACTCTGGCTCCTGCAGCCATTTGAACATTCTTCGGAAGGTTTCGCGTCCAGACTTAAGTTTAGACCAAGGCTTGGGGTTTCTTAACAAGTCTGAGAGCGTGCCTTGCGAACGGCATAGCACACGTTGGGCGAATATTGCTTGCGGTATGCTGTAGCGCTTCAACTCGGCCGATATGCGTTGCGCCAACTCCTTTGTGTTGATCTCTTCCATATCGCCACCACTGCCGCTGCTGCTACCGCTGGCACTGCCACCTGATGGTAATGTTGAGCAGTTAGTGTTGCTAGATACGTGTTGTTGTGTGTTCACTTGCAGCTGCTGTTGCTGCTGCTGCATATTTATATTGCACATGTGACTACTATTATTGTTGTTGCCCAGTCGCAAGTTATTGTCATTAAGCGTCACGTTAAGATGACTGTCACTTGTCACCGGATGCATCTTGTTGTTATTGCTGACAGCATTTTGCTGCTGCGAGTTGCACCGATTGCCCGATGTTGTTTGCAGCGATTGATGCATAACTAACTGTTGCTGATGTTGCTGTTGATGCAGTTGATGCTGATGCTGTTGCTGCTGCTGTTCTGTGTGTTGTGTGCTTAGCAGTGCTGTTGATGTACAATTTTCTGCAGACATTGGTGGAGGTGATGGCGTAAGGGAAACAACAACTCCACCATCTCGATGCAGCTGCGATATTTGCACCAAGCCGTCGCCACTGCCAAGTGTTGTTCGTCCAGCCTCTCTTGGCGACATGATAGATGCCGAGGCTAGGGAAGCAGCTGATAGTGTTGACATAGCACCATTGATCGGTGGAAGTGTCACCACCGAATGGTTGACATTTATGCTGCAAGCACTAGGGGAGTGCAACGACACTGATCCTACAGACATCGAATGCGGACTGAGTGTTGGGCTGCGTTGCAGCTGTAGCTGCGAACAGCGTCCCCCAGATGCCGTTGAGTTTGGTGTGGTGGTTCCCATCAAATCGCGCTGGTGTGCTTCAAATGGTGACTCATAGCCGGTGACGACTACGGTATCGCCTACCACAACATTACCATCAACTAGCTGTCCTGGAGACAGACAGACCACTTTCTGTTGCTGGTGCAGCTGCTGTTGCGTGGAGCATCCTGTTGTGCCACTGCCAGAAATACCGCTTAGTGGCGGCGAATGAAGTTCCGTGGTGTGACTATAGGACGATTGCGGTGACAAGGCACCACAGGGACTGGGTGATGCTGTCTGTGACATGCACGGCACAACTATTCCCGGCAGCGTGTGTGTCGGTGAACTAGCGTAATTGTGTGGCGGTGACATCGACATACCCATCGTCGGTAGCTTATCATACGACGAATACGGCGACTGCACGCCGCTAAGGCCACTCAAACTAAGACCAACCAAGCCACTCTGATGCTGCATCACAGCAAATGAACCACTTACGGCACCGGATGATGCTATACCACTGCTGCTACCTACTACTCGGCCGCCGCTGATGTGACCACCATATGCAAATTTATCCGACATTGTGGATATGGGTGGCAATGGTTGAAGCGGCGTAAGCGTGGCGTACGACGATGTTGGGCTGAATCCCGGCGGTGACATGCGTTCGCTAACGGACGTTAATGTCTGATACGTGCTTGTCTCCAAAGAATTATCACTGACACCTACAACCCCAACAACGCCAATATCAGGACTAAGCATTTGAGTCGTAGAATCACGTGAGTCATCGTGAGGCTGCACAATTACCGATAAAGCATCATGATGAGAGGAGTGCTGATGCCCATGGGAATGATTGCTGAGAGGATTATGATTATGATGTTGGTGACGCGGGTGATGTTGCTGCGGTTGGAGGTGATGATGCTGCTGGTGCGGATGCTGGTTATGATGGCGGTTGTGCTGCTGCTGCTGCTGCAACCGTTGTTGCTGATGATGATGCTGGTTCAATGTCACCTCAATAGCATCCGAAGATAAATCGTCCATCACACCAACCGCTGAGACATCCATATTGCTATGCGCTTGATTGCTATTGCTGTTATTGTTATTATTGAGTATAATCAGCTTGTGCTCCTGCTTAACAGAAATTATGTGTGCAGCCGTAGAGCTTGAGGAAGAACCCACCGACAGAGCATCCAGTGTAACGTCAGAGCCCACAAAGTCAACTGGACTACCGGCGTTCAGGCGCTGATGGTCCTGCTGGTGGTGGGGATGATGATGATGATTGTTCATATGCTGCTGCTGGTGCTTATGGTGCATTTGATGGTGCTGTGGATGGCCGTTCGAGAGTTGCAGTTGATGTTGCTGGTGGGGCTGGGAATGGCAATTGTTGGTGGACAAGACCGGACTATGATCCAAGCCATCTATAATTGTTCGTACCATAACAACTGAGCCTGAAGTGCCATCCGCAGACGTGATCATATGATGCGGATCACCATTCTCGTCAACTATCACATCATGTGCTGACAGCGCAGTTGCAGGTGATGGAGAGCGTGGCTCTATGCCGCTACTGCCACCTTGAACGATGAGCTCACTTGTGTCAACCACTAGCTGCTCAGACAGTGACTGATGATCAATAATTTCACTTATCGATTCCATGCTCATTTTAATAATCGAATCACGAAGGTTTTTCATCACAAAAATATCAAAACGATTCTCTAGCACGTCGAAGAGAAGGTTTTTCCAAATAATATTTTGATTTTATTTATTTTTATTATTTATGTTGGACAATTGCTATTAAGCATTTGCAGTCATCTGATAGCGACATTTTTTTAGCCTGCAGAAATAAAAGAGAAAAAAAAAATAAGTATGTATATTAGAATTGTAAAGTATTGCTTATATTATTGCATATCTATGTTGTACTAGTATAAAAGCCCATCCTACGACGGGTTGGAAGCAGGGATGATATTGGCTTTACTGTAAAAGGGCCAAAATTCATATAAAACTAGGGCCAATTTGACATTAATAGGGCTTTAAGATTTAAAAAATTGTAACTCAATATCAGAAACCGTACCAATTATGCATTTTGTAATAAAAAGCAAAAAATAATAATTATATTTTGACTTTTAAAATTTTGAGCAAAAAGTAATAATTATTGCTGTTTTTTATTTGTTAAGGCAGAAATGAAAAACAAAATCTAACCGATAATTTTTGAACACTAAATAACTGGTAAGATTTGATTTTTATTTTTTAAGGCAAAAATTAAAAGCAAAATGTGGATCTAAGGTTACGGTTGAACCAAAGTTTTACTAATTTTAACTAATTTTAAGGCAGAAAATGCACGCTCCACGCATGATGATGATGATGATGATGATGACTCATTTAGAACTGTTATTAAAATGATTAAATGAAATCACTTCCATCTTAAATCAAAAATTGTGGGTGAAAGGGATATGGTTTAAGGTTATACTTTCAAAAAGATTTTATTTCACGCTTTGTAAACGTTAAAAAGACGCCAAATATAATCTATAGATAAAGTGTTTCTACAAGAAAATTTTTAACAAAAACATTATTCTGATAAGTCAATCCTAAATTTGATAAATAAAAATTGTAAAGCTTTTTCATAAAAACAACACACCAGATATTTCCATCTTGAAATAGTCGTAGAATTTCAGAACTAAATAAGCAATTTAATGCAGACTCTCTGTTAAGTCTTGCAAGAAGTCTATTTAATGAAGCGGGACTAGGGTTCACTCTTTTCATCTAAACTCAACTTGGGAAATAAACTAAGCTTGTTGAAATTACTAAAAAGTATGCTCTTAATGGGACAATGACTGTATATAACAAAACTTGTTTTGCTGAGAACATTTTTAAAGGCGATAGGAAATATCGCCTTTACATAATATACAAACAATAAAAATTAACATAAGAAATGAAATGAAAAATCACAAAACAATTTTCATACAAAATTGGGGTGAATGAAATAAAAAATGAGTGGGATATTCAAAAGAAAAATCACCGAAAAAATTGGACTTTTGCTGAGGGTTTTTTTATACAAAAATCACCTACTTTTTTGGATGCAATTTCGATTTCTGTTTTTAACTGATAGTTCACATTGACCACTAGTGAAATGGTAACTATAGCTCTTTTTTATTTTTATCAATCGATTATCATGTTTTTTAAAATTTCAAATAATTAACTAAAATCGGTCGAGGGCTATCCGTCACCTCTCTCCCCCCGCGGTTGTCTTACCTTTTCATGATCGCTAAAAGATAGTTTTTTTTCTTTCTCCAGATATTTCTAATTACGAAATAAATCATAGATAGCTTACAATTGGCTTCCAGAAATTACGAACGAAAAAAAATTACAAAAAAACCCAAAATTTTCCATACAAAATCGGGCTTAATTCGTCCAAAAACATTATGTAATTTTTTCGGGTGTTTATACCAATTAAATTAGGATCTTTTTTGCATACACTTAAAAAGGAAGAAAAGCCCGAAAAATAAGCTTGGAATTTAGGACCGAAAAAAATCGGGCATTTTTGCCAAATTAAAAAAAAATCCGAATTTTTGTTTACCGAAAAGTTTTTATTTGGGGGATTTTTCATTTTATTTTTTTCGGCGATTTTTCTTTGGCATATTGAAATCGTATACTTTAACCAATCATATTCTTTTCTTTTAAAAAATTCCGTTTTTTTTTTTTTGGTAGAGTTTTCCAAAAGGGCCTAAAATGAATATCAAGGGCCTCAGGGCTTTTGAAATGAAAAAGAGCCCAATAAAGTCCTAAAAGCCCCCAAATATCATCCCTGGTTCCGTGCGTACTTTCAGGCTGAACATGTTTCAGGACAGCAAATGTTGTGAAAGCACTGTAATAATGGCAAAATATAATTACAGTTTGGGCTTGCCTTGCCTTTTGTGTATTAAGATTGTTATGACTTTCCATTAGTTCTAGGTATTGTATAAAGGTTTCTTAGAACTTAAAATTTCAAGCTGAAATATTTTTTTAATGAAGCAGATGACACGTCTTTAATTACCTCTGCAGAAACTCCCTTTGAGGCATCTACTCAAACACAGATGGCATTAGATAGAATTGAATTTTGGCTAAGTGGAATATAAAAACTAATCCTAATAAGTTAACTTACATAGCGTTTACACTAAGAAAAGACTCCCCACCAGTTTTCCTAAATGGAACTCAAATTCCACAAAGTAATTTAGTTTAATATTAAGGATTACTCTTCCTGAATCACATTAAGTCTAAAGAACTTCGAAGTCTAAAATTCTATTGGATGTTCGGTCCAAGATCTTATCTACTTGAGAATAAAATAAGACTTTCTAAGGCCTTACGAAAACCTATTTGGGGCCAGTAACACAAATATTGAATAACTTCAACGTTTTGAGTCGAAGACTCCCTGGCTTTTAGTCAATCCTCCCTGGTACTAGCTTGGGAGACGACGTCCAAAAACTGCTAGAGAGAGAGAGAGAGAGAGAGAGAGATAGCAAAGATTATGAATATGTCTAAATAACGTGTTTGTCGCTTATTGAATGAGATTTAGGCATAAGAAAGCTGTCTGCACTCTAAAAAGTAAATCTTATTTTAAACCCTACCTGAAAGTCAACTTTAACCTTAATGTAAGCAACAGCTTGTTTTCAATATTTTGCTGACTTAAATGAAGTCAGCAGGAAATCTTAATTTTTTATTGAAAAGCTAGCTTTTAAAATTTTAGGCAACATCAATCTTAATTTCAGTTGATCTTGCTTACTTTATGCAAAGTGGTACTCGAACGGCCATCACAAACATTTGGTGTACACAATTAAATGCGACGCAGTAGCATTAGCAGCACTACACAAATATTAGTCGACTGCAAATACAACTAACGGTGGCGCAACAGGTTAAGCAGAGCGCGCAGTGAACCAGTCACCTTAGGCGGTCCGGGTTCGAGCCCCAACGATTGGGAAGTGAGAAAGTGTAAATTTTTTTCAAATCAAATTAATTTTATATGTTTAAAATGAATGTTAAAATAAAATAAAAATGTAATTATAAAAATAACAAAAAATAATACCAAACTGTAGGGTTCGAACCCGTCATCTCACGGTTGGGAGTTCAGAGCGCTATCATCGCGCCAAAGTAAATAAATTATTTTGCGCTGTTAAAATGCAGTAAAGTAGCGCAATGCTATTTTTATTATTATTATATATTTATATCACACTGCAACGTGCTTGAAATTCAGTGAAGGAAGCTGTGCTTTAATCATTTAGCTGCCTTAAATTAAGACAACTAAGATGTTGACTTTTAGGATAAAAACGCATATATAATTTCAGCTATAGCTGTCTTAATGCTGTTGCAGCTTACATTAAGACAGTTTTTCAGCTGATAGTAAGAATTACTTTTTACAGTGTGCGCGTTGGGTGCCGCGATTGCTCATGTTAGACCAAAAACGTGTTCAAATGAGCATTTCCGCTCATTAACGCTGTGTTGGCGCAGTTTAGGCGCAATAAATCCGAGCTTTGGCACCGATGAATTACTGTAGATGAAACTTGGATACACCATTCTATGCTCGAAACAAAAAATACAACCAAAACAGTGGACTACAAATGAGAAATCGGCTCCAAAAAAAGCAAAAACTGTTTTTATTTTATTGGCAGAGAAAGTGATGGCGACTGTTTTTTTGGGATAGTCAAGGAGTTATCTTGATCAATTATCTTCAAAGAGGGAAAAACCAAGCTGAAATCATAAATTGCCGAAAAATGGACATATGTATATATGCAGAAAAATAAAATCCTGTTTCACTTAGACAATTCGCCGTAGCCACGAATTACGGATTTAACTGCTTGACCATCCTCCTTACTCACCAGATCTAGCCCCAAGCGACTTCTTTTTCTTCCCTTATCCAAAAATTGCGCTTGGTGAACATAGATTTTTGGTCAAATGAGGAGGCAATCACATTCGTGAACAATTATTTTGCAGAGAAAAATGCCGAGTACTATGTATTTGTACATATTAAAGAGATGGGAGCATCGCTGGGAGAAGTGTGTAGACTTACAAGGAGACTATGTATATAAAATTTCCAAAACCTCAAGGAATTGTCTTTTAAGGTCGGTGTAGAAAATTAGAAATTCAAAATGGCGACAAGAACGAAATGGCCATTTCAGCCCTTGAAAGGACTTTGACCGAGCTTCTTATGATCAACGATCACGCAAAGACAAATTAAACGAAATAGTTTTGGCTTTTAATCGAACAATATTTTTAAAAGCTTTCGATTCGTTTTGATTAATATTTGTGAAAACAAAGTTATAAACATATTTTTATCTTCCAGCTTTTGATGTTCTTGTGCTTGCATGCCATGCGTTGAACAAATTGGCATTTTTGATATGGTAAGCATCAACAAAAATAATGGTTACTTTAAAAATCGCAAAAAATCGCAAAAACTGTTAGTTCTACTGCGTTCAGAAAACTCTGCACTTGTTAACTGTATAAAAATTAAGGTGACATATTGATGGGCTTGTTAGTTTTAGCTTAAGAAAGTTTGCAAACGTTATTAATAACTCTATATTTAAAGCCATTTAGAAAAACACAATTTTCACTGCTTAGAAGAAAAAATTGAATTAATTTTGACAAGTACCACTAGTACCTACTTACTGTGATTATTACTACACATCATTTTTTTTTTTTTCAATTTCAAACAGAAAATTGCAACATTTTTATATTTAAAGGCTTTCACTCTTTGCAACAAACGCAGTGAAATGCAAACAAAATTTAAGTGCAAGTTCAGCTCTGTGTCAACTAACGGTGCAATGGTAAAAAAAAAAAAATTTAACAACTTCAAAGTTTGGGTTTTGGCCACAAAATCTGATCGAACCAATGTGCTTTTTAGAAAAATAAATTTAAGGAAAAAATGTCTGGTTGAAAAATTTAATGAATGAATTACTTTGAGGTAAATTTTCCGAGGGATTCAAAAAAAAAAGTGAAAAGTAAAAAAATGTTATTTTGTTATTGGTAAAACCATTATTTTCACAATAACTTTATGTTTTTTAACCGGCGGGGG
Source organism: Coremacera marginata (assembly GCA_914767935.1). Lineage (NCBI taxonomy): Eukaryota > Metazoa > Arthropoda > Insecta > Diptera > Sciomyzidae > Coremacera > Coremacera marginata. The sequence goes on from OU612048.1 coordinate 3,500,207, forward strand.
TAGGGGGAAGGCGACTTTCCTCTCTCTCCCCGCTTTCGACACTCCTGCAGGCTAGGAACATTTCGAATAACCTACGTTATGGTATTGACTAAAAGATGAATTTCCCACCATTCGCCAAACAAATTTTATGGTTGTGGTTGGTGGTTATGGTTGTAATTGGTTATGCTAGGCAAAAATGTTTTATGACCTTTTTTTATTACCGAGGCGATTACCAACCGATTACCCAACCAATTACTGATTACCAAAGCAATTACCCAACCAATTACCAAACCAATTAGCGATACCAAAGCGATTACCTGCCAATTACCGGGACAATTACCGATTGCTGAAGCTGTTAATGTGGCAATGCTCTAATTCTAATAAATAAACATAAAATGTAAAAGAATGTTAAATACCTAAGATTATCTTTATCTGCTATAAGTCCGCTATAAGTAATATTTGGAGCTTCCTTCCTCTAACTAAAATACTACTCTCTCTCACTTCTCTGATTCTTCAACACGGGTAAGAATTCTCCCGCTACTCAAATATATATATTCCTAAAGATTCAATAAAGAACTTTCATATTTGAAATAAATCTAAGCATATTAGTGTTTTAATTCTTACATTTCCCTTCCAAACTTTTCTTTTCATGGCAAATCAAACACTCTGCTGAGTGAAAGATTTGCCTTCTAGAGTTGCTCCAAAAATCATCGGCTCTTTTTTGTAGAGGCATTCAACCGCAAAGCTCCCCACTAAAACAGAAGCGATTACAAACCAATTACCGAACCAATCACTGAAGCGATTAAGAATTGAGAACCGAACAAATTAACGAAGCGAATACAAAACGATTAGCAGTCAATTACCGTAGTGATTACCAACCGATTACCGAAGTGATAACCAACCGATTACCAAAGCGATTACCAACCGAAGAACAGAAGCTATTACCAACCCTGTCTGGTAACAGGTCTTTATAGATAACTATCGTGGAATTACAAAATAAAGCGCTTTGCCGAAGCTTTTCGAGGCAATCATTACTTCACAATTATCACATAGTGTTTTTCACTTTATTGTTTCCACTCCAACATGGATTCGTTTCTGGAAAATCTACGGTTACAATCATACTTGAATTTACTGCCAAAACCATTGAGAATTTTGGAAAAGGCTTACAGACTGATCTAATATACACAGATTTTAGTAAAGCTTTTGATGTTGTTAATCATAAACTCTTAGTCTTAAAGCTATCTCTTGCTGGATTTCCCACAACGCTTGTAAGATGGATTGAATCTTATTTATGCAATAGAACACAACGTGTTCTTTTTAAACTTGTGGAATCTCATGAGTTTCCTGTCACTTCTGGTGTACCTCAAGGAAGCCACCTCGGGCCTCTTGTTTTTTTACTGTTTATAAATGATTTGCCATTAAAATTTGTGACCATACATTAGAGTCTCTAGATATCTTTCATGATCTTGGAGTAAGTATGGATACTTAACTTCGCTTTCATATTCATATTAATAAAATTATAAATGATGGGCAAAAGAGCTTAATGATTCCTATGCAACAAAAACCTTATTCACCTCTCTAGTGCGACCTATTTTAGAATATGCTTCAATTGTTTGGTGCCCTGGATATAGTTGTTACATTGGCGACATAGAATCAGTTCAGAAAAAGTTTATTTTGTTTTGCTTAAGCCATCTTTACTGCAATTTTAATTATCACCTACCACCTTATGAATATCGTCTGCAACTTTTATCTTCCTACTTTAAATAATCGGAGAATTATGCTAAATGCTACTTGGGTTTTCAAACTTCTACATGTATATGTAGACAGTCAGTATTTACTGAACAAAATTTACTTTAATATTCGTCTCTGACCTAGAAGATCTTTTGAGTTACTTTTTATGAACTTTTGTAGAACTAACTACTTGCAAAACGCACCACTCAGAAGCGCTTTTGGGGACTTTAATTTTGTTTCAGATGCAATTTCTTTAAATGAATCCGTTTACTCAATTGAATTTAATATTTTAGATTATCTACAGTACCGCCACTAATCTGGATCATGCTTTCCAAGGATACTTAATATTTTCCGGACCACGTCCGTCTCGCCTGGCATATGCAGGTTTGACGCCGTGAGACTAGCTTTGCATGTGTGATTTGTGATCTAAACCATCCCTGTAGGAAAATCAACTAATTTAAAAGTAGTTGATAAAGTAGTTTTTTGTCAACCACAACTAGTTGAAATTCTGACTTTTTCCCATAGAACGAACTAACATATTTCGTATGGTGATGTCCGCTAAATAAGTCAATTGACTTTCGTCTGCATATATTGTCAACTACTTGTTAAATTAGTTATATTTAAATTATTTTTTAATTACTTTAAAATAATCAATTGAAAACTTTGCTGATGGCCTAAAGTTAATAATAGGGGACTGTACAAAAAATGGGCGTGGTCACACTTTATCTACGCCCACTTTTCCAAAATCATTGTAATTCCTGAGATGTTCAAGTTATGACAGTGAATCTTGGTATGCAGGTGCTATGGGTCCAAGTGGCAGTCACTATGCATATATAAATGTTGTCACACCCACTTTTACCACCCACAAATCAGTAAAAATGCTTTATATTAGACGGCTTTTACCGTAGAAGACTAAGAGTTGGTAATTTAGTTCATATGGTCACTGTCGGGAACTGTTAAAACAAATGGGCATGGTCGCACCATAGCTACGCCCTCATTTTCGAAATCATGCTTATTCCTGAGTTGTGCACGTTTTGACAGTAACACTTGATATGCAGGTGCTCTAAGTAGCAGTCAATATATATATATATATATATATAAAATTTGCCACGCCCACTTGTACTACATGCAAATAAAAGAAACTCAAAAACGGAATGGCCATTTCAGCCCTTGAAAAGACTTTGACCGAGCTTCTTATGATCAATTGTGTTGTTCGTGTTGTGAAATATCTGAACACAAATGATCGAGAACTGGACCTACAAGGTTTATACCAACTCCGAACGGCTTATGTTCTCAAGAAGCTTTTCATGGCAGTTTTTACTCTCTGAGGTTTGCCATTGTCTGAAGAGAGATGACGGCCGAACAGAAAAATTATTTCAATTGAAAAAACTTTCTGTGTCATATGGAATTCGAACCTGGGTTCTATGGCATACAAGACACGCACCTTAACCAGTATGCCACTGAATGGTTTGAAATATGCTCTAAGAATCGAGTTTTTTGTAAAAATATTTACTGGTGTGGTAGTTAAAAATAACAAACGGTCAGAAAAAATAGTAATAGTAATGAAAAATCCAGTAAATTTTGAATTTTTAGAGTCGGACCAGAGCTAATGCAGATTTTCATTAATTTTTTAACTTTTTTTTATATTATTTTCACTAAAATTCAAATTATACTTTTTTTTTTTTGTTTTGCCATGTTACTTTTCGTCGAATAAATTATCTATTGATGATAAAATATAGTGTAAAGTGAAGAACTAAATTGAATGAAATAGAAAAATATTTACACATTTTTTATATTTTACAATTTATTAGACTAAAAGTAGTGTAGGAAAAAATACGTTTGAGTTTTTGTGGAAATAATATGAAAAAGTTGGAACAATCCATAAAAATCCGCATTATCTTTGGTCCAACGAAAAATATTTAAGATTTTTTGATGCAAAAAAACTTTTTCATTACTCTTATATCTGACCGTATGTTTTTTTTTTTTAACTACCATACCAGCCAATATTTTTAGTCGAAATATTTTGGGCATCATCGTTATATAAGCCATGGATTATTTTGAAGAACCGGACTGAACAACTTTTTTTTCTAAGGAGCGTGAGGGGACTTAATGTATATACGTAAGTGGGTATACGTGATATCACGTAAAGACGCCGAAACCACTAAGCCAATTTTTATACCAAAGCCTTGAGAGGGTTCTTGTGAAGTCTGGTGCCGATCGCAAAAGGCACCTTAAATGCACCTAAAATTTTCGATATCGGACTGTTTTGGAATTGTAAGTAGCACAGCCTTGGAATTCAGTATTCGACCTCAATTTACACATGCCGTTTCACTTTTAATATTTTATTGGCGTTGGACGAGGGGAGTGGTACTTTTTCAGCACTTAAATTATTCGGAATAGCTTTCGAAATAAGTCACACATCAATGAAACTTGGTACAAACTTACTATAAAAGCATGGCTTCACTAAAGCTACGCCCTCTTTTAGGGGATAAGCGCTGAGCGCAGCGAATTGCGCCGGGTATAAGCTAGTATAGATATAAAAGCTATAGATATATTTTGATTATCCAGAGCAAGAGCTCGTCTGTCTTGCCTAGCACATGTATAAGCTCGACCTCGTCCGTCTAGTCTGGCATATTGGAGCACCGCTCTAATCAATCATTCTAATTACTACTAAGAAGCTAACCGGATTGCAACTGTATATACCTGAAAGCCTGACAGTTTTACATTTTTATAAAAATTTAATTGTACATTAATAAATTGTATTCATTTTGTCAAATATTAATTGCTATACACCCCATTGCCGATTACCAAAGCGATTTCCTACCGAGTGCCGATTACCGATTACTGAAGCGATTACCAATCGATTACCGAACCGCTTACCAACCAATTATCGATTATCGAAGCGATTACCAACCGATTACCGAAGCGATAACCAATTGAGTACCGATTACCAATAACAGAAGCGATTACCAACCGATTAGCGAAGCGAAAACCAACAGGCTACCGAAGCAATAACCACCCGATTACCGATTACCGAAGCGATTACCAACCGATTACCATTCCAATTATCGATTACTCAACCAAAGTTATTTTGTTACAACTATATTATATTAAAAAATACCAGTTTATACATTTAATAACGCATAAATTGATAAAAAAAACTGACTTTAGCTGCTTCGGATATTCATAACAGCTATGTTATTTCTTAGCTTTAAGTTTTCACTACAGTCGGCAGTTCCCTCACTGTCTACTTGTATTTTGCAATAATTTTCTTTTTTTCTCCTTCTAAAAAAGTGCTTCCAGTAGGTCTGTTTAGAGCAGCGAGTGCGGAAGACCTATAAAATGTTCATTTTAAACATAAATGTGTACTTGTATATGAGCGCGAAAGGGCTCCGAAATTCGTATGAAAGCCTGCTAGTAGCGCTTCGAAACTCTACCATAGCCGACCGTGTTATTTATTTAGTTACATAGGCAGCTATAGAGTAAAGTAAATATTATTATTTTTACCCGCATACACACATATGCACATACACACACACACACGGACTGACACAAATGCTGTTTTACATAAATGCGAGCTTATGTATAAATAAAATACACACACAAAAATATATTAAAATACATACATATTATTATTAGCCACATTATGTCAACACTTTTGGCCACTATTTATTGGCAGGCTTTAAATTTGCGCCTTCTAATTTTTCATTTTATAATTTCTGCGTACTTTGTTCTTAGCTTTTTTGTTCGTTTAAAAAACATGCAACACTTTTACATAATACCCAATATAAGTTAATTGACTTGCTGCTTTTTTTTTTAACCAAAAATATTTATCAAACAAACATGTTACCAACGTCAAAATGCACCGTTAGCCTTAAAATGACTTCGCTTAAATTGAGACGATGGCGCAGTTAGGCAGAAAGCAGCAAGCAAAAAATGTTGAATTTTTAAGCTCACTTTTTTCGAAAATTTCGAAGCAACTCACTTTTATGTTTAACGAATTTCGAACACGTTTTGTTACAAAAAAAAAAAAAAAATATATGCGTTATGTATTACATGTGTTAAACAGTTATTTTAAATTTTATTTTTTATTCTTAAAGATATTTCATGTATTATTTTATTCATGCTTTTGTGTGGAATATATTCATAATAATTGTGCTTTTATTTTTTTTTCTGCATTTTTAACTTTTTGTCGTCCGTTTTCAATTAGTTATTTTTCATTACTTGTGTGTTTTTTTTTCACTTATTTCAATTGTGTTTGCTATTTATCTCTTTTTCGCTTAGTACTGACTTTCTTGCTCGCGTGCGCCTAAAACACGTTTGTTGTTGTTGTTTCTATTATTGTTGTTGTTGTAGTTGTGTTACTTGTTATAAGCCTAAGGGTTGATTTTCGAAAGTTTTGTTTCGTTTGCTAATTGTTATTATTATTACTTTTACTATAATTTTTATTATTATTATTATTATTGTTATATGCTCTATACTAACATTAGTGTTAGAGTGAGACAGCGCTATTAAGTTAGTATTACATTATTATAATTAAAAACAATCCAAATAATAAGTTATTTTATGTCAACAAAATTGTGAAAAATATGTTGCAACATTTACTGCGCAACCCCTTGCAAGCTGGCACTCTACACACACACACACACACACACACACACACACACACACACACACACACACACACACACACTACACACACTACACACACTTCCACTAATAAATTCATTAAAAACCTGCCTATATTTTCTGTTGTACTATGTTAAAAATTTTACATAAATTTTCTTGTTATTTAGTAACAAAAGCAACAGCAGTTCTTTTAACTTTGATATTTTTCATTTATTTAGTTTTTTATTTATTTTACTTCAGCAGTATTCAATGTTTTTTAACAGTTGTTTTCGCAGTCATTCTTGCTGCTGCTATTGTTGTTGTTGTTGTTGCACTTGGTTCAACACTGTACTGTCAGTCACTCTTTCGCATAACCGTAACTCTTTAACCCATGCTTAAATTAATCTATTTTATTTAAAAATATAACATATTCTATCTAGTCAATGATGATTTTAATTATTATCAATTTTTTTTTACGTTTATTTCTTATTTGACGATTTTGTGTTATATTTTATTGTACATACATAGTCGAGAAATACGTCGTGTTGTATTTTGTCGTCGGAAGTTATTGTTCGTATCGGCCGCACGCAAAATCTACCAAAATTCAACTGAAATGAAAAAAATTTAGCTTAAAACGCGTAGAAAATACGTAGAAAAGCAACCCTTGTGCAGTTATTCACGATACCAACCCCAACCAACTTAACTCCTGTGTAACACCTCCTCACCGTTTTTAACACTGTGCGCACAAATACATATATATATATAAGAAATCCAAACACAACGCAGATACACATGCCTGCACACACACACATTCGCATACTTCAAGCATTTATTCATTCATCCCTGCTTTGTGCTGTTCTTTTCGCGTTTTTGTATTGTGCACCCTACAGCAAATGCGGCAACATATTTAATTATTAATGTAAAAAAAACTATATTCTAAAGATCTGTAAGAAACGCTTTAGAAGTTCGTCACATTTTGATAGAGTTATTTAAGCTGTAGCCAACTAAAAGCTGAATAAAGTTTGTGACAAAGGTAGCGACAACAAATTTTTTTCGGAATAAAAAAAAGATGACATTTATAGCCTTATTCTGGTGATTGACAACTGTAAATTCATTGACAATTGAACCCTAATAGTTCAAAAGACTTTTATTTTGTGCATCAAAACATTCACAGTATGAGCAAAAATTTTGTTAGCTTTTTATTACATATTAAATCGTTTAAAACAAGCCAGATCTGATTTTTTTTTTAGGAGACACGGACTTATGATGATGAGGCTTCACTTTTTAGTATTCCTGGATACAATTTTGTTTTTGTAACATGCGTTTTTGTTTCAAATAGTTTAAGTTGCGATACTTTATCCTTAAAATTGGGCAGTTCTGATGTCTTTATTAATAAACATAAGTTAACTTTTATTTGTGCTTATAGATTTCATGAAAATAGAAATATTGATAGGTTTTTGAAAGATTTGCAAAATATATTATCAGAAAAACGATCTGCCAGCTGCTTTCTGGCATTAGGTGACATGAATTTAAATATATTACAAGACTCACTAATTGCTGACATTACCTTATTGTCCTCGTTTGGTCTAGAATCGTGTATATACCAGCCAACACGTTTTTCGGAAACATAATCTACTTGTATTGACCATATCTTTGCTAGGTTAAGTGCTAACTTGTTCTCAATATGTAGTTCTGTGATTGATCTTCATGTTCCGGATCATTGTATGACTTACCTCTGTTTTGATGATCTACCAAAAGAAAATAATTTTGATTTGTTTTCCACTAAAACTGATTTCATGACTAATGCTGACTAATGCTCTTCGGTTCGAATTTTGAGAATCTGTTTAATCTAAGCCTGATCCTTCTGAGTCCTATGTTAAGTTTATTGATATTTTGTCACACCATGTGAATAGCTGCTCAAGCAGTATTATTAGAAAAACTTCTAATCGGAAAAGATGGAAGTCCTGGATGTTATTCGAATTGCTGGATAAAATAGACCTTTAAAATAAGCTCTATAAAAAATGTATTAAAAAACCTTACGATGCGAACCTTAAAAATGACTATAGAACTCTATGCAAGAAAATATCCGCTCATACCTCAATTGTTAAAAATGACTATTATGTTAATGAATTCAACAAAATTCAGGGAAATATACAAAGCGAAAACGTAATAGTTAATTTTTTGCTAGCATTGGCAAAAATTTTATCTTAGAAAATGATCTTAATAAAGTATCTTGTAACTGTTAAGAAAAATAAGATTTTAATACAAGGAGTAGCTTTTTGTAGCCTTCTCGTCCTTTGAATTTTATAAAATTATATTTTTGTTAAAAAATTCTGGTCTAATTCTAATTCGTTTATAAAAAATATTGCTTTGAATATTGTCTATATTCTTTATCATTAACAAAAGTATAGATACAGGTATTTTCCCAAACAATCTTAAAAAGGCTGAAGTTATTCCGTTGTTTAAAAAAAGCGATACGACGAATTTAAACAATTATAGACCGATCTCACATCCCCCTAATTTTTCAAAGATATTTGTAAAACGTGTAAAGGCAAGAATGCTAAGTTTTCTTCAAATGACAACTTTTTTGTAGTGATTCTCAATATGGTTTTAGAGAAAAGAGGTCTACTGAAGATGTCCTTTTAAAGTTTTGCTCACAGATTTACAATGGTTTGAATAATAAAAAAATAACAGCTGCGCTCTTTATTGATATTACGAAAGCGTTCGACACAGTTAACCATGGCATCCTATTGTATAAATTATATAAATGCGGTTTCAGAGGTAATATCTTCTATTGGTTCACTTTATATATATCTAATAGACAGCAAAAAGTAAAAGTTGCAAACAGTTTTAGTGATTCCTTAAGCATAGACACAGGAGTACCTCAAGGTTCTGTTCTAGGTCCCATACTATTCTAAATTTACATCAATTCGCTATTTTCACAACAATTTTCAAGCTTTTGCTGATGATATGATATGAAAATAGCAGATATGAAAATAGCTTTTGCTGATGATATGGCGTGCATGTTACATATGAATGTTATACTGTTTTTTATCTAACTGTTAATATCAATCACGATTTATGTCTATTAAGATATTGGCTTTCGTATCTTAAGCTTATTTTGAGCGACAAACCGAAAATTTTGTATTTTAGTATTGCAGGAAGAGATCCTACGTTAGCTAGTTTTATCTCACACAGCGCTGGATGTTCAAAATTTCTGATTGACAAAACTACCTGCTGCTCTGTAACCCAACCCATCACATTCACTAATTTGAATAGTTGTACCACAACATGTTTTGAAATTGACTCTGTAAAAAGCTTTAAATGTCTAGGCCTTATCATTGATTGGAAAATTAATTGCTTAGACCATACCGCCGCTCTAAAAAATATCTCCAGACTCCAAAAAGGCAGCTTTATCATTTAAAACATTTTTGTAACAAAAAGCTTCTAATCAAAACTACAATTTGGATTATTGTCTGGGGTTGAGCCAGTATTAATAAAATGTATCCTTTATTTATTTTGCAAAAACATGCCTTAAGAATTATTTCTAATTAAAGCCGTATACATAGTAGTATTAATCTCTTTAGAGTATTGTACATTTTGCCTTTGAAATCTTTATTTTATTATAAAGTTATGAACATATTTTTCATTAGATTTGGATACTTAATGAATAGACGTCATACACAATATAATCTAAGGATAAATCATCGCGATTTGGCTTTGGTTCCACAGCATAATCTCTGTACAATCGCCTTCCATGTAATGTAAAGGTCCTTCGGAATAAACGAAAATTTCGAAGTGATTTAAAATCTTGGCTTCTTCATCTTAACTATGATGATTTCAACACTTTTCTCAATGTGCAAGTGTGACACGTAATTTTTAGTTTTTATAATAACGATATTTTTCTTTTTTTGTTGTTTTTGTTTTGCATTACAATTCGTATTCCTTCATAACTAATTTTTTACTCATTTATCACAATATTTCTTACTCATTTTTCACATATATCTCATTTATAACATTTATATCTTTTGTTTTATTTTAAGCAATAAGTTTTATTTATCTATCTAAAAATAATAGTTAATAATTTTTGTGTATTTTATATTTATAATCAATACTTCATTCGACACTAGTTCTTTGGAACTACAGAATGTAATTAATCATAATATTCAATAAATCAATAAAATCAATCTTTGATGTGCTATTTCATGGTGCTAGGAGCTAATCACTTTGAAAAAATTTCGCAAATTTATATGTTCTGCATATTTTTTTAATGCTGTTGACAGTTTTGTCATGCGTTGAGCTTTTGATTGGATTTTAAAATAAGAAATTTTGACAGCTATCAATAAATTAACAATTGTCAATCACCAGAATAAGTCTATTAAAGAGCATTCTGTACAGGGCACGAAAATAGACGCTAAGCGTAGTGTATGTTAGGGTGCTGTAGTGTTGACTTAGAGAACAGCACGTTAACGTTGTGTAGCGTTGATGACTTCACTCATTATTTTGTGCGAATCACAAAATCATTTGCAGTGAAAATAATTTATTTGTTTTTGTGAATAATTCATTTAATATTTTTCGATCGTGAATTTTTAACAATGACGAACATAATTAACTTAAATTTTTGCATTCGCTCAAAAAAGGTTTCGAAGTGGGTCAAAATATGAAGGAAATTAATCATAACTCTCCCGGGGTACGGTAGAGATGGGAGAAATGTATGACCAGGTCTTATTACTTTTATAGCACCAACATTTTTTTTCAACAAAAGCTCCCTTATCTGTCACTCATCGGTCCTCATGCAAAAACTAAAAAACAATAAATGCTCTAAATAATTTTTATCACTGGTTCTATTAATTTTTGCTCCTAAACATCTTTTCTCACCATACCTACCCCTTATCTACCACCCTTCTATAGATTCTCATACAAAAAACACAAAAACTCCAAAAATTAACGAAAATAGTTTCTATTCCCCCGCATATTGTCTCCTAGAGGGCACATCTACAGAGCAGGACCTTTCAAATGCAACCCTATTTATGAAAATCGCGTCTATAGTATAAATTTGATAGTCATCACAAAAAATGCGATTGCGTAGTGATAATAAAGAAGATAGATATGAAAGCTAATGTGCAAGCTTATTTAAAGACATTACTTTAATTTTAGTGGATTTTCTAGAGTCTTAACGGTAAAAATAAAGTCACTTTAGCAGGCGTGGTTTTCGTGCGATTTCTCCCATTTTCGTTTTAGATAGATGGTTATATTTCGAATTTTATCACAATTGCTTTATCACAATTATCACAAAAAAAAAGTTATGACCTGAGTCGATGTGGACAAGAATGTATGTAATCAAAAGTGTATATAATTTTCTATTCTTGCCACTCCCCCTTATGGACGTAGCAAACGGAGTAACAATGTTAATATTCCCCTCATAAAAATTAATTGAAACGATATCAAATCTTTAAGGCGTCTACTATTTAGTAAAAGTGAATTTATTTCGAAAGTTAATGCGTATGACCTCGTGTAGGGTGACAAATAATACGACTTAGCATGCCTAGTTGTTAAGTATGCTTTGAGATACGTCTGCAGCGTCGACGCATTAAAGCAACCCTCTTCATGTTGTTATGTTTCAATGCGGAAAGTGCTCCCTGCGTGTGGTTGTGTGTGTGTGTTTTCCCTTAGACTAGGGATTGCCAGCTTTTTTGCTGGCAAGCAGTATTTATTATGTTATCAAATAAACAAACGTAAGGTACTCGTACTATAATGCAGCATAATAGTTTTGAGATTTTAAACATGTGTTTGAAGACTCTTTCTAGTTCATTGAAAAGTTATTTGAGGCGCCCAAAATAAATGTGGGAGAAAGTCAAAGCTTTTATAGGACATATTTATGGCCGAATTGCTCACCTCTGGATATCTTTAACCAGTGCATATTTTCTTGTTTGCTGGTATCTGAAACTATTGAAAATCTAGTACTTTTTCCGCCGCTAATACGGCCGTTAATGTTATGAAAACTTTTATATTTCTATGTCTAGAATTTATATTCAGTATGCTCTAAATACTTTAAAGTCCAAAAAAAGATAATTACTAAGTAGAGTCAAATGACGATTGAAATAATACACAAGAAAACGTTGTTAAAATAAAATTGCTTTTAAAAGAAGAATTTTTAATTCAAATTAAATACTTTTGTTATTAAAGTTGATATGACAGTGAAGAGCTTGCCATTAAAAGCTTATTTTCATATAAATTGTAAGGCAGTCGTAATCTTTTGGAAAATGCATCTTCACCATTTTTAATTTTTAGGTCAAAACATTGAGTTTCACATAATTATTTCCTATTTTTAGTAATCAATGATAGGATCCTTTCAGCCTAAAATTGGCAGAAATCGTTTTGGACTATACTTTAATAATTGCAAATTGTTTTTTTTTTACTTTTTTTCGTCAACTATAATAATAAATTGTATTTATAAACTCTTTTTTCTTATCTTATCTTATCTTTGTTAATATTACACTTGAAGATGTCACAGAAAAGTTGTGATAGTTAAAGAACCATCACTCTTCTGAGCCCATTGCTCTGCTTGCTTGGGCATAGCATCCGCTTTTAGCTGTTTTCTTTAAAATTCTTCTCTTTTTCTGAATCAGTTTTTCCGAAGTTCGTACATTTAACCTTTGCACAAAAAAAAAAAAACGCACCAAAAAAAAATGATCCTTCAAATTATACACCCATTGCAAAAAGATCATTCACAGTCTTTACTATTTCCCTAACCAACATGGCTTTCTCGGGTGAAGATCGACTTCCATCAATCTAACAAAATTTTTTTCAAATACTCTATGTTTTTCTGAAAAGCAGTTATAAAGTTGACGTAGTTTCTTCTGACTTCGACAAATTTTTGCACGCCATCATACTTTTTAAGCTAAAAGCTTTCGGTTTTCAACCTCTGTATAATGGATTAAGGAGTTGCACAGTGAAACCTCCAGTGCATAAAAATAAAAAAATTGTATGGTTTGAAATCCAGTCACTTTGGTCAGCATCGCGACACTTGGAGGTAGGCGTGGTTTTCATCCGATTTTTCCAAATGTCATAGCCAGGATTAGGACTAAAGGGGAAAGCTCACTTGCCAAATTTCAAGGCATTTCTTTAATTTTTGTGGATTTTTAAGACTTTTCACGGTTAATATAAAGTCACTCTGTATGGGAGGTAGGCAAGGCTTTCATCCGATTGGGCTCATTTTCGAACTTGTTTTTCTTTTTTTTTTTTGATAAAGCTAATATTTTGAATTTTATCGTGATAGCTTTAAAATTACGGCTGTAATCGTGTCGACAGGCAGACAGAACATTACAGAACTACCTACATACACTACTTCGGTCGAAAGGTAAACATTAGAGGGTTATGTTACTAAGATATTGTGCCGAAAATTAATTTGTTCATTAGCAGCGTTTTTTCCAACATCCAAATCCACTTTGCATGCAAAACAAAATCCAGCACTTCATATGTTCACGGCGCCATCTAGGTGTTAAACAGATTTTTTGCACTTTAAATCGTAATCTAAATCCATTTTGGATGCTATTGATTAATAATAAGTAATTTTTTTATTAAGTTTTTGACAAGAAAAAAACAAGTAAAAAACACACAGGTTTTTATGTTAACAGGAAGCCCTGTTAAATATCTACACATACGGAAAGTTCGAGAAAAAAGAGTATTTTTTTTTTAATACCCATAATGTGGTCTTTATCTGTAACAAAAATTTTATTTTTAAGAAAATAGGTGCATTTTTAATAAAAAATTTTTTTAAATAAAAAGTTAAAAATAAAAAAAAAAACAATAAAAGGTAGCTTTTGAAATAAGCTTAAATTAAACATAAGTACCGGGTACGGGCCCCGCATGATATTGACTAAATACTGTTAAAAATTTCAACAATGAAATTAAAAATAAAATTTATTTCTAAAAATTGGCTGCCATCATCATTTGTGCCTTAGAAATATCTTTCGTTTGATATCAAATATGTGTATGTTTTAATGGAAAATAGTGAAGTTATGGTGAAAAAACGAAATTAAGGCGAGGGTTAGGTTTGTTTCGTCTAAAAAAGATCTTGTTTTTATGAATTTTTTAAGAAAAAATTATAGCTGTAGGTTAATCTTACATATTATTATATAAAAGTACAACATTTGAAGAATATTTAAAACAATTTTTGATCAAAAATAGAGAGAAATAACGGATTTATTGTAGATCTCCGCAGGCGCCTTGAAAAAGAGTTTTTGTGTGGTGACCAGCCTACAGCATCACTGGACCATCTGAAACCAAAAAATCAGTATGCTTTCTTAAGTTTCTTACTTTATCTCTCCAGCCTTGTCGAGAAATTTTTAAATTATTCAATTTATGGCATAATTTTGAAGCCAAAATTACGATTTTGGCCGACAAAATCGACCTATTTGTTATTGTGAAATTGTTAGTAGTAATTAAAAAATTAGAAAAACTCGATGTAACTAGAGAACTATTTACATATAGAATATGTGTACAAAACTTCAAAACGATCGGTTCAGTAGTTTTTTCTGTAGGCTGGTCACCGACTTTAAAAATTACATGTTTGGAAAAATCGATTTAAAGTTTTGTAGACTGAAAAAATGAAAATATCTTGAAAATAACTGGATTTTCTTATAAAATACGTACATGTCATCATCGATGCCGGGTTCATACAGTTCAGCACTATCATCCACGTTATCTAAGGCATCTTTTTGCTCCTGTCTACGCAGGGCCGTAGCTAGCGAAATATCGGTCGCAAAACTTTCAAATTTTTTTCAAAATTAGGAAACACTAAAATAATAATAAAAATGGATACTTTAAGGGGGGGCGGGGTTTCGAACTACATTTTTTTTTAGAAATTATTTTTGTGATCATTCAACAAAAATGATGTCTATTAAACTCATCGTAAAATCATAAAAAAAATTTTTTCGACATTCGGGAAAGCATATTTATCAATAATTTGTCAATTTGAAGCAAAACGTATCGTCGAAATTATTTATAAAAAAAAATTTTTTTTTGATATTTTTAAAATTACCCAAAATCACCCCTTAAAATAATTTTAGAAAAAATTATCTCAAAACGCTTCCCCCCTAAAAGTTTTCATTTTTATTATTATTTCACCGTTTTCTAATTTTGAAAAAAATTTGTTAGTTCTAAAAGCAAAATTTTTCTACCAACGGCCCTGTGTCTACGTAAGCCTCTGCCTTCTTTGGTCTCGCGAGCAGCTTGCTCGTCTGCTCTGCTGATCCGCAAAGAGTCTGTCGCGCACGCCCATTCATGCGCACTTGGTCCTGAAGTGATGCCCAAATCTTGCATGAAGGTCAGCCTTCATTAAAAAGTGATGCTGCTACATATGCTGCAATTTTAACGACAGTTGCGTTACCTCTCACTGATTTGGGACTAATTTTCCATATGAGTTGGTTGTAGCTTTCGTTGTTGTTCTGCGTGAAACCACCCAGACAACGGTCCAACAGCGTGTCTTTGCATAAATCTTCATATATTGTCTTTATTGCATCTAAAACATAAGCTGGAAGTGGAGAGTAGCTGTGCTTGAATGATCGTAATGTTTTTGCTGGGGATTTTGATCAGTCAAAGAATAATGATAAAAATTCGCCCATATAGCGTTTCTCATTTTGTCCACAGAATCGTGATTTCTTCGAATTGCTAGCCCCTAATACACTGTTAATTCGTCGATCATGTTGACAGTTAGTTTGCCTTTACCCGAAAGAGTTTTTCTCTTCACTTTTTTGTCAGATTTCGTTTTTGCATCGACCACGTGCCATTTCACTAAGTCACGCAGACGTTTGCCCATCCTTTTTTGAACGTGTACACTCCAATACACTCTTTCTTGTTTATTATGAAGTTATCACCGTAAGGTTTAGCATTGACTACTCCAGTGTAGGTTTTAAAATCTCCATCACCAATCTTATTACGGTATTTTACTTTTAAAAACTCTATCTAACATTGAAACTTTTTCACGATAGCGCTCACTTCCATTATACCGGATTGCCCACTGTGATTTGATTCACATTGTCCTTTGTTCACGTGCTTGTCGTGCTACTCTTCATATTCTAAAGGTCCTAGTTTGTTGCTCCAGGTTTCACATAAACTACAGTACAAACTGCTGACAAAAATATCAACAACTTTGCTGGTCTAATAGCCGATCAATGACGATACACCAAAGAGCGAAGTAAATCCTCTTTTTTTCCACGTGCCGTCACCGGGTACTGTAATTTGGTCTGTGTCTTCGCGATTATTTTGCTTACAAGTCTCTTTTTTTTCTTCTTTGATGGCAGAAGCAAAATATTTATTCGCAACAGTTTTTACGCTGGTGTTCATTTTTTTAATGAAAGTATTGTAGCACGGTTTTGAAATGAAACTACTTGCCATGTCCATCAATTCACAAAATTTCACACACACGCCATGTCGCCATGGCATAAAACTTGCATCACGAATGCATATCTATTATTTATTTCGTAGGCATTACCACCAATTCTTTCACTCGACGGAACATAGTTTGGAATTTTGCACTTTTGAAGCCAAGACCTTCGTTTTTACAAGATTCAAATGCCACTGAGCTATCACACGTTCTACACTTCACTTAAGTTGCTACAGTAGAAAAAACTAGAAGAACGTCTATAATTCGATAATGTTTTTTAAGATCTTCCTCGGCTTCTAGCGAAGCATTTGATTTTTTTCTCTGATGCACTAGACGCTCTTACTTTCGTTTTTCGATCCTGCGGCATAACTCTTTTTTTCTTGGTTGGCTTACTCTTGGGCCACCCTCTGCACGTCCTTCTCTACCAGTTGGTTTCAGCATTTTTTCGATGTTAAATACAAAATCACTAAGAAACTAAGCAAAACCAAACGAGGCACGAGTTAACGAAATCGGAGCAAAACTGATGCACATATCTGCTCTGCTAAGCGTTAAATTTTAGACTGAAATAGGGGATAAAAGCAATACAATAGAGACCGAAATAGTTGCCGCTCGCCGCTCACCGCAGGTAGCTAAAAGGCGCGCAAAACTAAGTTAGAGATACGGATATTCAACGTACTGTAACTTCGTTAGTTTAGCTCCGAATGACCTAAAAATTAATACAATATTCTTCAGATGTTGTACTTTCAGAAACAAAAATAAAAAAATATGGAAAAAAGTTGTCAAACCTTACCTCCCCCTTAACGCAGATTTTGAAACACCGTTTTGAACTATCGATTAAGCATGTATAAAAAAATACGTCAACCTTAGATTTTTTTCTTCTATTAAATATGCGAAAACCATTCCAATCGGCGAGTGAGATCTGGGAACCTTTCCTTGTGAGACATACCATCTTTGGTATGCCTCATTCAACCAAAAGATAGCGTTTATTGGCAAATATGAAGAAAGCATATAATTTAGTCTTTTCAACACACATTTTTATGTGACGATATTAATTTTTCCTGATGTTGTTCACATTTTTAAGTCTGTTATCTTTTAGATCCTTTAAGCTTTGTAGAATTCCTTACACTGGGCTAGGTTAAAAAGAAAACGCATTTTTTTTTAACATTTTTCAATTGTTATGTATTTATTTCTCATTTTATGTTTTTTTTTTCTTTTTTTTTGTATTATTGAGTCAGGAATTAAGGGTTACATTTGAATTATTTATTTTTTTCAAAGTTTTTCAACCTGTACATTTAATAACAATTTTAATAATTTCTCTTTAAATTTCTTATAACTAGAATTGATTGTGGGATTCTTCTAAGATAGGTTTTTGTGAAGTTTGATTTGCTTTTTTAGTAATAATACAGTTGTTAAAGATTTTTAAGAAAGATAACAAAAATTAGTTATTGAGAAAAAAAAAATGTTATTATTATTATTGAGAAAACAATAAAAAATAAAATATGTGCTTGTTTGTACTAGATTTTACATAATGGCTTGTTTAAGTAAAGATTTACTTCTTTTTATCTTTTGATAGAAGAAATCCCTGCAGTTATAAATATTTTTTGTAAACCATATTTGCAAACAACTGTGACATCAATGTTTATGGCTTTAATCATAAGCTGCATAAGTGTTTGTCTTTCTTTTTTAACATGACACGCGTAAGTTTAAAATTGTTGCATTGATAATTTTATATATATTTAGAGCACAACCGCCAATTTATCGTAGGAGCCAAGAATTTACGTTAATTTTCTATGAGCTTTGACTCAAACTTAGCATAATTTGATTGATGAGCTTTGTTATATGTACAAGAGTATACGTAAATCTGTAATTCTTCTTTTAACACTTTTTTAAATCTTTTTTATTCTAAATACTCTAAAAGTGCAGTTTTAAATTATTAACAGTTTTTTTTTTCAATTATAAGGAAATTTTCAAATTTAGCTTATATTATAATATACATAAATAGGTACATATTTTTTATAAAAGCAAAAACAAACGTTGTCTGCCCTACGGCAATAAGATTTACTCTATTTACAAAGTAACTTTATCAAAAATAAAAACCAAATACAAATAAAAGTGTAAAACGTCTGCCAAAATCAGCAAAAACACCATCGTTATCAACGACTCGAGATGAAGTTTCAAATACTTTTTGATAGTGCTACCGTTGTTTGTCGATCGAATGAGCTCATCTTGAGCTCCCTTTGGTCCCTTCAATGTTGTTATAACCGATTTTGACTGGTTTGAGTTCGGATTTAATTTTAATTATAAAATCTTTTTATATTGGAATATCATAGAATAGTTTGCAGGAAAGCGTATTAAAGAACTTAGTACATTAGATTAGTTTTTTCCTATGATAGTATTCCCGAACTATTAAAGAACTTAGTACATTAGATTAGTTTTTTCCTATGATAGTATTCCCGAACCTCCCTGCAAGGCCAGCTTCTGAATGCTGGTTGCAGTTTCATGTAAGTTGAATAAAGTTTCAGAAAATTCTCAAACTGGATTGGCGCTACTAACAAACTGTAAGAAAACGATGTCGCAAAAAAAGTGTCGTTTTTTAGATTCACTCAAGCAGATCACAAAACGTGACTTCGGTTTAAAAATACGCCTTCAAAATTACGTACACTACATACACGTACAGTTCTATTTTTTTTAAGTGTAGCTTCCTGAGTCTCGTTTTGTGGTATACTTGAGTGAAATCTCAAAAACGACACTTTTTTTCCGACATCGTTTTCTTAGAAATTGATGCTGATTTTTTTCTTGCGTCTATTACAACATGAAAATGTTATATTAATATATTAAAAATATGTCTTTGTTCCGCCGTGGGTATCGAACTTGTACCTCATTAATTGAGAGTCTATATACTACCCATCAATCTAAAAACCTTTATTGCACAGAGTTGTTGATTCAGATCACAATAATCTACCTATTAAAAAGATTGTGTATTGGCTATTCTGCAGCTATCCAAACAGCAAAAAATAACAAAAATGTTGCTTCTAGTTGCTACAAGTTGTCATCAGCCTCGGCTTTTTGTTTTTGATTTGCAAGCTCTTGTGTTGTTGTAGGTACATGTTTTGTGTTTAAAAATTAACATTTGCGTTGAAATGGCATTGAATGTAACATGTAATAAAATAAATAAAATAATAATGAAATGTACTAAAATTTACTGATGGCACAATCCAGAAAAAGAGATACGAAGGTGTGTTAAAAATAAAAAAATAACAGTAGCGGTAAAATTTTTTTTGTTATATTGATAGTAAAATTGTTCTAACTTCATGCTTCTTATCAAAATTTATTTAAAAAAAATCTAAATATAGGTCGATGTGATTTGCATTCTCAACCGGATACCATACCCCCGAGTATGGAAGAAGTTTAACGAAATATTTAACGAAATTGAAATGTCAGAGGCCACTTGACAGCGCAATCACAGATAAAATATAGAAATGATGGTAAACTTATTTGCTATTTCCAACATTTTAAAAAATTTTGTCTTAACTTTGACCGGCTGTATCCCCGTTAATATTGGGTATTCGAATCTGGTTCACCAACGCAGTTTTAGGAAATTTAATGCTCTTGCTTGTCATGTAAGCAAAATGTGCTTAGTCTAAGAGATATAAGTGAAAAACTGAAAAAAGTAAGAACATTTTGACACCTAAAGTCTAAAAATTCAAACAAGTTGAATTGGCAAAAAAGTCTGCAGTCATGAACTACCCAAATGGTAGCTAAGGATTAAATTTTATTAAACTCATAAGGAAAATATTTTTGCGGCTTACTTGAAGCACTTTAAAATCTTCGAATTTTAACTCTGACCCAGTCGAAAATCATTTCCCACTAACTTAGTTTTTGCTTTATCTTAAAGTTTTAAATTAGGTCGTTGATTCTTTTCTGGACCTTGTTGTTGGACAAAAAAATTGATCAATACTTATTGGTTGGCATTTTTAGGTGTTTCCATAATTGGCAGTGCTTTTAATATGATTTCAGTGGATGTGGTTTTTTGATCCATTTTTTTTTCTATTTTTTATTTCCTAACACTTTTCTATATATATCTTTTTGTAACGACTTTTTTCAAAATAAAAAGTGAAGTCAATTTGTTTCACATACATCAACAGTTGCATTCTTTTATATACTCTATATATATGTTTCTATGTTTATACATATTTTAATATTTGAAATAAATTATTTATAACGAGTGCACTTAATATTTATATATTTTTTTTTTGTTGTGTTTTGATGTTTACTTTGAAGTTATACATGTATTTGGGCCATTCTATGTGAACCGGATCACCCCTGCCTATTTCAAGTTTTTATTTAAAAATTTTGTGTAGTGTCTTAGAATTTTCGTTGAAGTATCTACTGTTGAATGAAAGACTCTTGTAGTTTAAGCCACCATATTGCGACACCCATCCTTATAGGTGGCCATAACAACTCTTGTTCGGGTTTCGGCCGACCTCGTCAGCTCTCGCCAGGCGCCTCTGCTTTGCCCGCGCCTTCTCCAATCAGATACACCAAGGTCCATCCATCGGAGGCATGGTCTCCCTCGTCGTCTTCGACCAACGACCCTCGCCTCGAGCACTTTTTTCGCTAGAGCTTCGTCGTCCATACGATGGACATGACCAGCTATACGCTGAACTACGTCAATATCTTTGTACGGCTCATACATTCCGTGGTTCACTCGGATGTGATAATCATCGCCGACTCGAATTATGACCGAAGATTTTGCGAAGAACTTGTTTTCTCTCGAACACCCCCAGAGCAGCTGAGTCAGCTTGCGAAACTATCCATGTCTCAGCGCCATAAAGAAGCGCAGGTAGAACGAGTGTCTTGTAGAGTTTAAGTTTTGTCGATCGAGAAAGAGCTCTGAAACTTAGTTGCTTACTGAGCCCGTAGTAGCAGCTATTAGCATTTATTGTTCTTCGCTTTATCTCCAGGCTGATATTATTGTTTTTATTAATGGCGGTGCCAAGGTATATAAACCTATGACTACTTCAAAGTTAAAGCTGCCGTAAAAAATGACATACACGACTTTCAAAAGTAGATACTACAACAAAAATTTGAAGATCCTACACAACATTTTTACTTAAAAACTGGAATTGGGAGGAGGCAAAGGGGGAGCAGGAGGAGGTCCATTTAACAGAGAATGACTCATATATATGGGAGATTCCACATTAAATGGATCAGTGGTAACGCCAAAATTTTGAATCATTAAAAAATACACTTAAGAGGGCTCAATTTCATCGTCGGCCTGATCAAAATTTTCAAGCTTGTGGCGGCCATATTGATGTCGCCATCTTGATTTTTGCATAGTAGCATACAGCATTTTAAAGTTTAAGGTACGATCATTAAATTGAGCTCTCATACTTATTTGTTAATGAGTCCAAATTCCAAAGAAGACTAACTGATGCGGTAGACGTGGCATGTTCCATATATATGGGCCATTCTCTGTTCACCAGAACTTCCACCTCCCCCCTATATATGCATATATAGTTAGGCTGGAGCGAATTTCCAAAGTGCATTGAATCGATTTAGCTCAGGACTCATTCTAAATTTATTTTGTTTCGAAAAATAAGTTTTAAGAAATATGTTCTTTTAAAGGACCTTCTGCAGCTGGGTAATGTGAACAGATCGTAATGAAAGTTTTTATTATACAACATCTTTCGTTCGTTCGGTGGCCCTTACAAGCGTCCAGAGTAGAAATCAGTTAAATAAAACCTTATTCAAGTCCGAACTTTATCCGGATATGATATGGGTAACACTTTAAGGTAACTCTTTAACTTCCTCTTCTTCATTAAGGTTTTTCTGAAGCTAACTTTACTGAGGGAATCCTGAACAAAGTATGATCAGGGTATACCAGTACACCTTGTTTTTTTGTAAGGCATACCTTATTTTATTCCAATCAGGTTGGCATCTTGATAAACTTTTCTGATCCTTTTTTACAGCATTATTATCAAATACTGATCAGGTTGACATAATGATAGTCTTTTCTGATCCTTACTAATTGCATTTTTATCAACTACTGTTCAGGTTGTGATCAGGTTTAATATCGCAACCTGCCAATATTCCCAAGTAAGGTTACATAATCAGGATGAATATCAAAAATTGCTTAACGTTTGAAATCAGCAGCTGATTAGGTGACCTGATCCGATCCTTGCCAAATAAAGGATTTTCTGATAATTTTCTGACTCTATCCTTACCCAAATTTCCAGTCGGGGTAAGTCGGTTTTGACCTGGTGTTAGAAATTGCGCCAACCATTTCTATTTTCCGCTTGCTGGCACCAGTTAAAAGCTTCTAGTTTAGGTAGTTTGTAATCTACTATGTTTCTTCCAACGGAGATGCAATCGTCCTCTTCGTTCTCGACCGAATCGAATATTTTCTTCGCTGGAGCCTCGACTTCCATCCGCTCAACATGACCTAGCCAGCGAAACCGCTCTATTTTTAGGCGTATAGCTCATACAGCTCATTGTTCCATTGTATTCGGTACTTGCCATTGACGCAGATTTGTCCGTAAATCTTGCGAAGGATCTTTCTCGCGAATGCTTTCAAAAAGTCTTTTCATCAGAGCTGCTTAGCGTCCAGACTTCTGCATATAACTGGACGGGCATGTTTAGTGACTTATAGAGCATGACTTTTGTTCGCCGAAAGACGACTCTGCTTCTCAATTGCTTACTGAGCTCAAAATAAGACCTGTCGGCAAGAGTAATCCTTTGTTTTATCTTACTACTGATGTCGTTGGTGGAGCTTTTGCTCGATCCCATATAGACGAGGTTATGTAAGTAGGGAGGTGCACCGTTACCGGTGCTACTGCGGGGCCTATAGGTGCCTTGCGAATCCCTTTTTTTATTTGTGGTACCATGTTAAATCATTATTCCAATTTATGGTGTGTTCACTAACTCTTCCAAGTCTTTCCAAAAATCTGTTCCCCATATATCGAAGTCGACGATTCGTAGATTTGGCCAATCGCATAAAAGGTGAGTTATTGTTTCTGTTTTTTCCGAAACTTTGCAGCTCCGACAGAAGTCTAGAGCTCCAACAAGAATCCGGATTTCCCGTTTGACCAAAAGCAGAAGACTTTAAGTTCTCTTATTATTCAGCTTCGGTCAAGGCCTAGTCACCTCTGGAAGCCCAATTTGTATTAGCAATATCTCTGGCTTTAATTTATATACTCCTTTTGACGACGTGTATTGGAATGTACACATCTTTTTCAGCTCTGTTTATACTTGCAGTTACTGCATGCCTCGCTAGTTCATCCACTGCGTCGTTCCCTTTGATATTGCTATGTCCAGGAACCCAATAGATACTGTTCAGTGTAAGTTTACAGTTTTGCACTGTTCAAGTCTTCGTTATCTTACTGTAATTGGAAATTGCCATAGGATTCTACAGCCGTTTCTTCTCATTCTTGTCTGCTGGGGATGGATGTGGTGTACCGAATCTCCCACTGGGTATGATATATTCGGTTGCTCTTTTCGATTCCACGGTTCCAAAGAGATTAAGAACAAATGCATGTCCGAATGTAGTGTTCTTCCAGGCTTGTGATTCGTTGAGGAGAATCGCGCTCTTGGTCGCCGAACACTTAAGGAACTTTTCTACGGGAAGAAGATTTAACATCATTTTCAGACCAGTTGTGGGATTCCCAAACGCCTTAACGACGATTGTAGCTGTAGTTAACTAGCGAAAACTGTCATTTACTATGAAACTGTGCATGCGCAATGACCGATAACGACAACTATGATTATCGTTAACTGTTTGGGAATCCTACTACAGATATCGCTTCCAGATACCGCTTACCTTTGAGCTCCTGTTAGACTTCCAGATATTTCGTCTTATCTGCATTCACTGCAAAACCTATGCGACTCAACACTTTTTCTAATTAGGAGAACGCTGCACTGACTTCGCGTATATTTAGGTCAATGATGTCAATATCATCAGCATACGTTAGAAGCAGGATACTCTTATAGAATATGGTGCGGCTTTGCCTTATATCAGCTGTTCGAATGATCTTCTCCACAGTTAGATTCAAAAAGTTGCACTATAAGGAATCACCTTGACTGAAACCTCGTTTGGTAGCAACTGGGGGGAGAGGTCCTTCCCGATTTTAACTCTGCTGCTGGTGTTGCTGAGTGTCAACATGCATATACGAATTAATATTGCAGGTATATCAAATTTAGACATGGTGGAATATAGGCGATTCCTTATGGGACTATCGTAGGCGGATTTTTAATCGTCAAAAAGATGATAGATCTCGATTTGTTTCTCTAGGATCTCTTTCAAGATTTGTCGTAGTGTGAATATCTGATCGGCGGTAGATTTTCCAGATCTTAAGCCACACTGATAAGGTGCAATCAGTTGGTTTAGAATGCGCTTTAGTCTTTCACATAGTACGTTCAACAGGACCTTATATGCAATATTTAGGAGTCTTATGATAGTTGGAACAAATGGTGGAATCGCCTTTCTTGTGGATTGGGTAGAGAACATTTTAATTCCAATCGTTTGGAATGCATTCTTCCCACCATATTTTACATAGAAGCTCGTAAAGGTACAAAGGTTGAACAGCTCAGCGAGTAGACCATCGACTTCGGCTGCTTTGTTGTTCTTAAGCCAAGCTATGGCTGTCAAGACTTCATTATAGTCGGCCAGCGGAACTTTGCAGCGGTTCCAATCGTTTGGAATGCATTCTTCCGACGACATTCTGCACAAAAGCTCGTGAAGGCAATAGCTCAGCTGGTAGACCATCGACTCCGGCAGCTTTGTTGTTCTTAAGCCAAGCTATGGCTGTCAAGACATCATTATAGTCGGGCAGCGGAGCTTCAACGCTGTTGTCCGTAATTGGGGCTTGCAGGATATCATCTCTATTGGCGGGATCATTGACATCATCGCCATTCAGAAGACTAGAGAAGTGTTTCCTCCATAACGTCAGTGTACTCTGGATATCTGTGACTAGATTTCCGCTTTCAACCTTGCAGGAAGAGGCCCCGGTTCTAAGACCCTCAACCAGGCGTCTTCAATCTTTTCGAAGAACTTTCAGACCTCAGACTGTCGTCATAAATCTCAATTTTCTATATACATTATCACACCGATATTTTTTCAGTCTACTTATAAGAATTTTTTTAAATATATCGAGTTTTTGACACAAAACTGGGCAAGGCAGATGAAGTACGCCAATGAATGGTATCATATCTTTCAGTCTCCCCCTGAGACAGTTCGATACTAGGTTACTTTTTTCATATAAAATCGCTCCGGCCTAATATATATATCATGGTATTAGTACTTATTTTATAACAACTTTGATTTTTTTAGGTTTGTAGCTGATTTACATATTTATTTTTTAACGATTGACTATAAGGTACGCTTTAAGGTTTTGCTTTATGCAGGTTTTCATACTATTTTTATCTTCTTTGCTGCATCTTTTCGGCTTATATGGAAGCAATGTTTTTTTTTCAGATTCAAGATGTGTGGAGTGTTTTTTTGTTTCTTTATATAATTTAAGTTATCTACAGAAATAGAGTGATTGTAAAAATATTTAAAATTTTTTTTTTTAATCTAACAAGCTCATCTATCTATTTTTTTTTTAAGCCTGCTACTTGTAACTATCTCTAAACAGATGATGTTGCATTTCTTTCACTATCTATAGTCAGGCTGGAAGCACGCAGACTAAGCGATGCTAATGATAAATTGCTGCGGTACACAGGTTTCGGCGAGGAGGTGGAGTTCGTTGTTATAAGCAGCGCAGTGCTGTCAATATTAGAGATCATATTGTTGAGACCATTGCAGACAATTCTGTTGTTGTTCATGAGAAGTGGCTCATTAGCACCACCGGCAGCAGCAACAGCCATCGCGCACATGGGTGCACCGCGTTCGATGGTCGAAAGACCAACGTTGTTGTGCAGAAGCGCACCATTTAGCGTATTGGTCGTGCCTGTTGTACTCTCGTTGCCACACAGATGAAGGCGGGAGCTCAGCAGCTTGTTGCAGGCAGGACAAACGCGTGAGCTGCCTTTTTCGCCACGACGTCGCAGTATATCGTGAGCGCATCTGTAGTTAGGATATAAGAATAAAATTATTTAAGACAACTTTTTAACAACAACTAAATACCTGGCATGTAGTATGTGGGCGCAAGGCAGTGCTTCCAATGAATCCGCCTCTAGACCAAAGACCTCACCGCAGGCACCGCAGGTTAAGCCCAGGGCTGTATCAGTTTGGCTGGCTAGACGCGAGTGGGTGCTGTACTGTTCCTCATCGCCCAGCGCTCGGTAGATCAATGCCAGGCGACTGCGTATCTTGCGCACCAGGAGCTGTACGAGATGAAATGAGTGCTTGTTGGTCGTATAAGAGCGGCGGGGTGTGTATCTCGCAGATACTTACTTTTGCGCCAATTGAACTGGCCACCTCCAGCAGTCGCGTGTTGAATTCTAGTGGACGGCAATTGCATATTTTCTGCTGCAGGCGCAGCGCTTCCAAGCAACGTGCTGCACCATCCATAGCCTCCATCTGAGCCATACGATCACCTAAGGCGGCAGCCGTACCCATGGCTTGTTCATATTGGCGAAAAGCACGCTGAAAATAAAACAAGTCTTAGTTTTTTGTACCTAATTTGCTCTTCACCCCTTCACGCTCGCAAACTTACATCAATGTCCATTTTCTTTCTATAAATATCGCCCATTACGCGTATGCTGCGTGTATACGTCGCCTGATCACCCGATATCAGAGAAAGTCTTGTTGCTTCCTAACCGTGAAAAATACGGTGAAAAAAGTTCAGAAAATCTATCTCAATTACTAACCGTGCAATAGTCATGCGCATCACCCAAATCACCTTGTTTTCGCAGCGCTGCTGCCATGCGTAGCAGCGCCGCCCGATGGTTCGACGAGTTAAGATCACCCAACTGTAGCGAGCGTGATAAATCGTAGGCCTTCGAGGCATACGTGGCACTCTTATCATTGTCCTGCAGACGGCCGAAGAGCTCTGACAGCGCTACGTAAACCTGCAGCTCCAGCGATGGATCTCCTATGGCAGTCGCTATTTTGTGTGCACCTTGTAGACCCTCTAATGCGCGTGAGAAGCCACCCATTTCTAGATAAACACGAGCCACAGTTAAATGCACCAGACCACCGGTGCGGCACTGCGTGCTGCATTCATTATAGAGTGAGTGGCGTGCATAGCTTAGTGCTCGTTCGAGACCTCCAAGACGCTCGTGGGCACGCGCCAAATTTAGGTAGGTTTCGGCGCGCATATTTGGTGAGTCCAGCTCCTCGGATAGGCCCAATTGACGATGACCGAATTCTATTGCGTCCCGGTACTTGCCCCAGTCCATGTGTGCCTGGTACAGATAACCAAGCAGTTGAAAGCAATCCTCGCGTCGGCTGGTGGATTTGAGAGCACTTCGCCAGGTACGCACTGCGGCATTTTGATTATGTTGCTCATACAGGCGCAAGCCTCGTTCGATCTGCAAAGATTTAAGTCACTTTTAAAAAGTCAGTGGTGACTTATAGGTAGAATTTATACTCATACCTTACGACGTGCCAAATACTGCTTTATGCTACGCTGACAGACTAAAAAGCAGTTGATTACGCAATTTCGTGAGCGAGAAAATCCATGGCGCGCCCAAAGTGAGTTTCCATCGGGACTGGAACCATAACCTGCGCGTCGTGAAAAACTTTCGTCCAATTGACATATATCTAGGTGAGGGAAGAAAACAGAAAGGGGGAAAATAAATAGTTATAAGCAAAGATTTGCCAAAAAACACGATTGTTTTTGAAGTGATAACTTATTTAGGCTGGTTTTGCTTTCTCTGAACAGTGCAGGAAGGCGTACTGTCAAGCTCGGGTATGTTGCGCTAAACGGGCTTACTTGGCCGGCTCCACTCGATGATCACCGCATTTCTACGTTTGCATGTTTTTTGCTTTTTACATGGGGTCTCAAAGAAGGGTGGCAGATCTGAGGTAGGTATGCCTAAAAGAAATATTGTGGGGTAAAAAAATAAAAGGACCTGTTCATATATTTAACCCCTCTAAGAGTCCTTTTGCGAGAGATATAACTATTTTCGACAGTTTTAGCAGTTTTGTGCTTTTTTTTTGAGTGAGGAGCCAAAGAAGGGTGACTGATAGAGGGTAGGTGTGTTCAAAAGAAATGTTGAAAGGGCAAAAAATAATAGGACCGGTTCATATATCTAAGCCCTCTAAGAGTCCATTTTCGAGCGATATTAACTAATTTCGAAAGTATTTCCAGTTTTTATTTTTTATATGGGGATCCAAAGAAGGGTGGTAGATAGCGGGTAGGTGTGCTCAAAGGAAATGTTCAAGGGCAAAAATTAATGGGACCAGCTCATATCTGTGCCCCCCTAGGAGTCCATTTGCGAGAGAGATAAAAACTACTTTCAACAGTTTTCCTAGTTTAAGTGTTTTTTATATGGCGATCCAAAGAAAGGTGGCAGATAAGGGTAGAAGTGTTCAGAAGGAATGTTGAGTGCTAAGATATAATTGGACCAGCTCATATATTTGACCCCTCTAGAAGTTCATTTGCGAGAGATATAAACTATTTTTGACAGTTTAAGCAGTTTTTGTATGGGCACAAAAAGAAAGGCGGCAGATGGGAGGTAGGAGTGTTAAGATGAAATGTCGAGGGCACAAAATAATAGGAATGTTTCATATATTTATTTTGTATAATATATTTCATATATTTATTCAGAGCATTTATATTTTTTCTGTTTTTGTAGCAGGACCTACAAAACTCGCAGTGCTCGTAAGCTTTCATTATTAATGAAAATTCCAAGCATTTTTTATTTTAAAACTTTAAATAAAATGAATTATGATTTTAAACAAAATTTCGTCTGCTTTACTTACCATTAGAGTTTTCCAGTAAGTAACGAGAGCCATCCGGAGAGGCAAGCAAATGCGTAGCTGAGAGATTGTGACTATGCGGTATGCTAATAGAATGAATGCATATCAGAGTTAGAATTTGATATATTTAAGAAAATTGCGCCTTACCTAAGCAGATCCCGAGAAGCTATGCTCTCCCATGACATGTTTTCTAGTTTTAAGTTACTGAAATGATGTACTGGAATTTCTAAAATAATGCAATTTTACACGAAGAGAATTCACATCATGCTACTAAAATGATATGAAAAGAAAAAAAAAATTCAGTTCAAGTTTTTAGATAATTTTCATATGCGTGATTTAGTTAAATTGCCTTGTGCTAAGAAGTAGAAAAACGTTAATTTTTAAATTTAAACGCACACAACTGCAATTCCGCTTTGGTTTTGGC